>JAPQRN010000008.1:18209004-18243467 GCA_037367275.1 Coranthus polyacanthus | reverse complement strand
CCACCCCCACCCCCCACTTCCCTGGAGTTCGTCTTCTCAGCTTATATCTCTCTTTGTCACTTTTTTTTCTCACTTTGTCTTCCCTTTGCTTCTCTTCTGTCTTTACAGTAGCCCTCCATTTTCTCCTCAGCAAGGGAATGAATTTGCATCTGTGCCTGCTTTTGTGCTTTGCCTTGTTCATAAAACAGATATTGGAGTAAATTATTTCCATAATAATGTCCTCTGTCTGTCTTTGTGTAGTTTATTTACTAAATGTGTAATTGTATAGTTTTGTCTAGTGTTTTTTTTGTTTTTATTTCATTATCTGAAAGTACTTACTTGTGCAACATATTTTTCAAAGGTTATGTTGTTTACTGATAGGAGAGAAGTTAATTTGAGACCGAAATGTCAACCCATTATTTTTCTCGTTTGAGCAGTTGTGTGTCGTTGCAGACAACAGATGTGCCATACCTGTCGTATTAATATGCAATCTGGCAATCCTCAAAAGAGCACTACAACACAGGATTAAGTGATGGTCTTAGTTATACTGTTAGCACAGTAAACAGTGTCATTGTCGAGTGTTACCACAATCAACAACATATTGTCAGTATTTATGCTGCCCGCCGAGCTAATTACATGATTACTACCAGAATGTTAAATTACTGTGTAAATATTTTGTTTTTACTGCTGCATTCTACATTCAAGGATTTGTTTCTCCCAGGTTTCAGGGTGCTCTAAACCGCACCTTAAAGGTGTCTTTAAATGCAACACAGATGCAGTCTTCTCAGCTCACAGAAATAGTTGTGTCCCCATTACTTCAGCTGAAGTTGTTTCACTGGTTCTTAATGTGAATGTCAGTGGTAATAGCTCAAACTGAATAATATTGTACAGCAGTGCTCTGGTCTATAGTTTCTTGACGTTTATAGACCGTAGAGACTGACTGTGTAAATTTCCTGTGGATGTCTGACCACAGTGTGACCATTGATTTAACGTTGCCAGTCATCTGAATCATAAATGTACCTGTACCTGAACTGGACTGATATTATGTAGCGCTAACATCAGTCACATGGGACTCTGTAACCTTGACCACCAACCAACAAGCAGTAAATTATTCTTCTTTAAAAAAAAAACATATTCCCTAAAATGAATTCTACACATTTTAGAGGAGCTACAACTCCACTGTACCCTCTGACATCTGGGGAAAAATAGCATTATCATTTTTAGAGAAAACAAATCCATCCATGTCGCATTTCCATTTCAGACAAGGCTGTAATTCTCACATAATTAGGCAGATGACATGCTTTCATGGCATACAGCTCTTTTATTGGCAGCCTTCTAGCAGCTGTTGTTTTGCCAGACGTGTATACAAGTGACAGTGGTGCTCACAGCCTACTCATCCATACACATGCCAGACATTTAAAGGGTTATCCGTAAACTCTAAAGTGGGCTCTCCCACACACTACGGCTTATTGCAAACTTACCTTTGATAAACCACAAATCTCTGTTTGCTATCTGTCTATCTTTCTGTCCATTCATCCATGTGTCCATCTCTCTGGCTTGTTTTTTCCTTATTTCCTCTCTCCTTTGAATCACAGCTAGAAGGTGTGAGGCTCATTCATACCTCTGAAAGGCATGATTGATTTTCAGCCGCAGGTTTGAATCTGCTGCTCTAAGCCTTGAACCCCTAAGCCCCAGGAGCGCACTGACCTTTCACTTGTCTCTGCTAAGTAGGCAGGCATCACTTGGCTGTCTAACAGACGGCAAGTCCCACTCTTTGCACACATCCTAAATATCAGCTAAAGGTCGATACTGAAAGCTCAGGAAGAGAAGCAGTGTGACCTACCATTAAGCGTTCAGACCAACATTATAAACTGTTAGCCACCGTAACCACTACAACACAACACTTTATTAATACATTCCTTATATAAGTATAAGGGGTGAAATTATTTGGCTCTTACTCCATAACAGCATATGCAAAGCAATAAATAAAACCAGCGAGTTACCAATACAGACAGTAAGATGACAGTATGTACAGATGCCTAATATAGAATCTCAGTCAACAGGGAAGATGTACTGTATGTGTTTCATAGGCATATATATGAGCATGTATATGTGAATGCACTGTATATGCATACATGTTAATGTAAACATTTGTATGTTTAAGAGCCTGATGCCGTGTTCAGACCTTGCCTTAACATACGATTTTTGGAATCTGATCACAAGTGGGCGGCTCTAAGTTCGTCTTGTTTACACAACATTTGAATGCATCTCCATATGTGTCTCAAGTGATCACTCATGATTGGATCTCACTTCCCCACTATGTATGCAAATGCACAAGCTCAAAAAGTCTGAAACATAGCAAAAGCTTTCATTTCCTGCAGGCATTTTGGATGCAACACAAGGTGTCAGTTTTATGTCGGTCTTTGTAATGCTTCTTTGCAAAGGCATCATAAATGAAGAAACCATGATGAATGAAATTATGTTTTGCCGCCTTTTCAGCTTTACTAGTTACATTAGCTAGGTAGAAAAAAATGATTTAATTCCCCTTGCTGTGCAAATTTTTCCTGTTCTATGTGTGAGGTGCCCATTGTCACTATGCACAAACTGTTAATTTGCAAAATGTGAGCATACAATTGCATTAGATGTCAGTGTTCCCAAGTGTCACAGTTAATATCTCCACAATGCCATTTTAATATTGGAGTGAATCAATCAGTACACCATAACTGCTGATATGGCAGCTTTGACAATTCTGTGTGTTTTATTGGTTCTTGGTTCCCTTTTGTGACTTGTACTCTGTGATGACTGGATCTACGTGAGCTTAAATACCTTGGTTCAATCAGATGTGTCCACTATTCTTGCATCATATTCTGTTCATGTAGTTCTCTCATTTACTAGAAAAGTATTTCTGAAAACTTTGGCCATTGACCTTTGACCACCAAAATGTAATAAGTTCATCCTTGAGTCCAAGCACAACATTTGTGTCAAATTATTTAAAACATCCCTCTAGGTGTTTCTGAGATATCGCATTCATAAGAAAGGACAGACATGGGGTCACAGTGACTTGGACCTTTGACCTTTGGTAACCAAAATCTCTTCAGTTCATCCTTGCGTCGAAGTGAATGATTGAGCCAACGACCTTCTGTCAAACTATTCATGAGATATCACGTTTTAGTACAATTGGGAGCGTCCAACCTTCTTATAGATACAGTATGCCACGGATACATCGAAAAAGTGGTGCATTCAGGAAGTACTACACATATAATGCGCTCGTCAAATATCTCTGTGGGCTTTTCAAAGTCTAAAAGTCTAAAATACTTTAATATGATGCAAGACTTTAGCAGAGGATGTCAGCTGAGTGGCCCTTTGATGTGGCCCAAGATTCATTTGCATTCACACTGGTAAAAGAGCGTAGCTATAGGCGGCCCCTTAATGCAAATAGAGTGTGTTCGCATCCGACATTAGAACGAGCCAATTGTGAGCAGATCACAAAAGATCACAGAAATTGTCTGTCACAATGCCTGAACAGGACATAATGGCCTGATGAAAGAAGGAGCCTAATGATCCACTAGTACTGTATGGAAATTGTAAAGCATTGCACACTTTTCATTAAATATATTTTCAGTATTAGGGTCAGCTGTCAGAACTAGCTAATGTAGCACACAGTGACCTGTAAGCCTCACAATGGAAAATGTTAATTCTACATGTTTGTTTACCATGGTTCCATTTTTTGTGTCAGTTTTTATGGATGCTCATCCTAATTTTAACAACACAAGTATAATAGGCAGCGTAAGGGAAGACGCATTTAACAAGGGTTTCTGTACTTTACAGTAGTCCGACTAATACACGAATACAGTTCTGTTAATAATTTCCCTGCAAGGGCGACTTCTGTAGTATTCCAGTGATTGAGCCCTCCAGGTGCTGGTGTTGTAGAAGAGCTAATTTGATCAGTCGCTGTAATTTGACACTAAAACATGTATGATGGCATCTGTACCTATGTGGCAATGAATGATAATCACATTGCAAGCCTCAATGGCCGTCCAAGTTTGGAAAACAGATTCATCCGCCAGCATCCAAACATTTGTTGGCCAGCTCTCCTCTTGTGTGCTAAATGACCCAGTGGATGATATGTGGAGTGATGTCCTGTGGGCTGACATGGCTAAGCTGGCACAGAGTGGTACACAATGTCTGGCTGCACAGTAAATGTGTTTCTACGGCTTTGTTAATGCTTTCCATCCTTCCCAGAAGATATTTTTGATTGAGGTCCCTTTCTTTTGTGGAATGTCTCACCATGCCATGTCTCCCCATGAATACAAATTCTGAGGTCTGGTGTGGCAAGATAAGTGATCAGAGGAATAGCTCAGGGAGGAAAACGATCAGACGAGGGCTTGTAAGCAGTTTTTTTTTCTTGTTTTATACAGCAATAGTTTAACGTGAATACTTGCTTAAGCATTACTTCATGTCAGAGGTGTTGGATTTTTTAAGATGTTAGTACCACAGCATATTCTGGTAAATCCTCTTAGCAAGTGTGAGTCAGCAGCTCATAAACATTATGTGCTATAATACAATATCTGCTAGTGTAGGGTTTGGTTTACAACAGATACAGCAAATGCTGGAGGAAGTGATGAATTGTTAATTTGTACACATATTTTGGAGTTTGAGAAAGTCTTGTATGAATAAATGTATAGTAATAGTTTTGAATTAAAGTGGCTCGGGATAATGTGTTGATAAGCTGCAGGGCTTCACATTTAGCATAAGCTGTAATGTGGGGTAGCTGCAAGGACACATTTACACTTAATGCATAATAAATTGAAAAACTCCACTTTTAGATTACCAATATGAATTTTAAAGTTGCTAAGATCTCTGATACTGAGAGGGTCCTCTTCTCTTATTCTAATCTGTCAACAGAGAGTTATAATTATGCTATAATTATGTTATATTATGTTATATTATATATATATATATATATGTATGTTATGTTGAGTACAAAAAGATTAAACATTGTCGATAGTTGACTTGACTTTCCATGTCAAGGATTTAAACTACATGCACTCACAACAAACATATCTGTAGTAGTATGTAGCCACGCAGAAAGTTCTGCATATGCCCACTGGTTTTGAAATATCTGAAATTTTTCCCTTTTTTTGTTTTGTTTGTGCTGCTCATATACATCCAAAACTGAAATCTGAAGAATGTGAAAAATTCAACAGCACCGTAAGATTTTCAGAAACAGTGTCCCCATTATTCTGGATAATCCACAGACACCACTGTGAACAAAAATCACTTGGTCTTTTCCTCAATACAAAATAGTCCCATAACACACACACACACACACACAGTTACACACTGTTGTAGCAGACATGCTCAAAACAAACACACAAGCATCATCCAGAAAGCTTCCCATAGACCATACCAGAATGCAGGAATATCTTGTCTGACAGGTATTTTTTTTATCCACCATTCTTTAGACTCTGTTATAGCTGGAGTTTTGAATTTCAGTAGCAGTGTAGCATTTTTTTCCTTTGTGAGGAATGCGTCCCCTGTTTTCTCTATGTGTTAATGCAGTTGAATAAGTACATATCAGACAGCAATTATATGCTAACCCTAATATGGCTGTGTCATTCTGTTCCAGTTCTGTGTTAAACTAGCAGTTGCAGGATGTTTTTATCCACACTGGCAATTGTATATATTGTATATATTCCAGACAGAGCGCTTGGATAGCTTTGTAATACTGTCTTTCAGACCCTGTGCTATTTCCTAAACCTTTTGAATATCTTGAGTAGTAATAGTTCTTTTTTTTTCCATTTCTCCCCTCTACTTCTGTATTTTTCTTCACCTTTCACAAACACAACCTGCAATCTTTAAAGATAACCCTTCAGTCAATAGCACACCGCAGTTCAAGCTCTAAAATAATAATATAAAAAATTATACGAATGGTCATGCATTCTTTATTTTGATCCGACTTTGATTTCAGTAGACTGCAAACTTTGAAAAGGAAAAATACAATGGGCAGCACACCATGTTGTTCAGCCTACATTTCTTATAGGGATATGGGTCAAATTGAAGTTATTTCAATGGATAAGCAAACTGAAAGGTTTGATTTTCATTTTAGAATCACTTTACATACAGTTTCTATAGAATGTTTGCTGTGGTTATTCTACTTAAAATACAGTTATTTCTTCATGTTTCCTTCTATGGACATACAATATATATATCCAACATTTGAAACGATATCACTGGTGGATATAGTACCTCTGTGCACAGCCAGTCTCCCAGTGTTAAATACACTAATGAATCAAACACCTGATATGATGTATAGCAACTGGCAAATTTTCTAAACTGTGCTGTGTGACTGAACTGACTATACCCCAGCTGCCAAAACCACTTTGAACTGTGGATTTAAAAGAGAGCATGAGTTCTGCATTCACAGTGGTGTTTTTCCTTTTTGTCTCATTGCAAATGAACTGGAGCTGAAATGCATTCCTTATGTGTAATTTAGATCAAGACAGTGGAGTCTCTGTTTGTCACTCTCTGAATTTGTGTTCAAGCATGAACAAACAAGCTAACATCAGGATGTCAGAACAGCTCACCCACAGATCTCCCCCAGAAATCATAGAATGAGGTTCATTCATAATTGCTGAACAAAATGTGCAGTGTTATGCCACCATTAGCAGCGAGACAGAAATGCGCTGTAATACATTTTCATGTACAAAGCCGCCTGGCATCCTGTTTACTCGGCAGCGCGTTTCAGTTGAATGACTCTAGTTGTTTTCGCTCACGATCATATAAAAGCATTTCATTTAGAAGAACTTTAGCAGTCGTTTGTACTTTCTGCCAGGTCACCCTTTGTATCTCCCGGCATGTCCGTCGCTGCTTGGTCACTCAGTGATGCATTGCATGAATAGAGAGGGATGGTAAGGTAGAAAGAGAGTCGACACGGTAACAGCGGCCCCTGTGGCGCTCAACAAGGTTTATACGCCTCTGCCTTGTCTCGTCAGCATCACTCAGCCATTGGCCCTGGGGCAGAGTGCTCACTGACACCTGTGTGCCGCCCGCGCTTCTCAGTGGCATGTCATTCACCCTCTCTCATGTTGACACCAGGACTCTGTGCTGCTGCCTGTAGACATGTCAGCATCTTCCCCCTTCCCGCTCCCTCTCTATCTGTGGATGTGATTTTTTTTTTGCTCATCTGAATATGAAAGGAATAAAGAGTCTTTGGCCCTGCTCAGTAGTACATGGTATTGCATTATGCATAATTGGCTCTTGGAATTCACCTTCTGCTTGACTGTTGTACTACACAACTTATTTACCTGCTCTGGTGTTTTCAAGTCTCAGTTTATCAGCCAGTTAATTTACACTTGTGAAGGGTGTCATACGCGGGTACAATTTAATATACATTAATTTGCCATTAGCCACAGATCTTATGGTGTTTGTATTTGTTGTACTACATTAAAGGCGTATTATGTAAAATTAAGTGCGATCTAATTGCGGTAATTGAATATAATATTCATAATTATGTTTTCTTTAGTGTATATTCACCTGGAAGTAAGAATTGCTATGTTTTCATTACCTGAGTTTGAGCCATTTATATCTACAGAGGGAGTGGGTCGCCTCCACAAAGCCATGTTGCACCGCAGTTGCTCAGAGTGGACTTCCTCTTGCAATCTGTAACCTCACTGCTAAGATTAGGCACTGAGGATTACACGCTGAACTTTTAAATGATAGTCAGTTTAGGTCCTACTGGAATCCAGAAAACAAGTGGAGTAATTTGAAACATTTATAGCTAATAAAAAACTACCATCAACCAACATGAACACGTGTAATGTGATAACACGTAATGCAATTGTAATATACAAGTCAACTAAATATATAATGTATATGTAGGCCTAATCATTTTTAGACACTTTGATGTGGAAAACTGTGATTTTTCTTTGACAGTTTTAAAGCTAAAAGACAATGCGTTGTCAGAAAAAAAAGCAGAATTAATAAGACATTTTTTGTATCACCAATACATAAATTTACTGTAGCGTATAGGCCATAGTTCCAAAATAAGGTTGAGGTAAGCTGCTGCATGTATGCAGTGACCAGAGTGCATACATCAAATGCATTTACTTGAAGTCACAGAGAGAAAAGTTGTTTCCCTGGGTACTGTCTACATGTGTTTATGGGACTGTATTTCTTTCTGTATAATGTGACAGTGTGAAAGATGGCTTTCCTCAGTGTCACCTCAGCTACCATTAGCACAAGGGCAATATCCTGCTAGTGGCTCCTTCCAGAACTTTAGCTCACATAGTTATAGTCAGGAGGCCTGTGTTTGCAATTTTAAAGAGATGCATTTATATCTTTTCAATATTTGGCTTGAATGCACCTCGAAACAGTCCCCATGGTAGTTTGAGAGTTTGAGTAATAAAATGCTAATACGTTTTCAATGCTCCCTGGTTACATTTACACTTGTCATGGTAAAGTTACTATTCCACCAAAGTAGAATGAAGTGGTTTAGTGTAAATGTGGTCATACAATGTCTACGGCTATTTAGATTGTCATTACACCATGGTATTTTGTGTTCCTGCAGTACATACTGTATCTCTGTTTGTCCTAATCTTTGTATCTATCTACCCAGCTTCCTGCCGTATCTAACCTTTTTGTCATCCTTTCTGTCTACCTGTCTATACACCTTTATACTAATCTGCAGTCTTCATACACCTTCACACCCCCTTGGCATTTCTCAGCAGCTTACAACCCTCAGGCAGAGCCACTTTGTAGGGAAGTGATAACATGTCAGCTCTGCCTCTTCCTGGCAATCACACCATGCAGCCTTGCGCTTGCACCACAGAGCTTTTCATACAGCATTCACACTGAAAGAAAAGCCTGAGAAAAACCTTCTGCTGTTGCTCCAACACAGGTTATCCAACATTCAGTTCTGCCATGCTACAACCACAAAAGCACAATGTGACATTGGTCCCGAAATGCAGGCTCTAGAAAGCTGCAAAGTTAAAATATTTAGCAGAAGCATCTTCTACACCATGATGGTCTTAACAGTATCCTCACTCATTAAATGTGTGGCCCATGTTGTGTTATAAACTACCTCTTCTCTTCGATCTTTTTCATGGTTAATGTTTTTAAAAAGCATGTGTGCAGCAATGACTTGACAATGCTTTATGTTCACAGGTAATATTTTAAATAAATTTTAGATGAAAGTGGATGTTCGTAGGTGTATTCTGGGCAATAAAGGAGTTTTAAAAATATACATAAGAGGGATATTGACTTATCTTAATTTAATGAATTTAATTGAATTGAATTAATTTAATTTAAAAAGTGTTTATTGGCAAAAAATAATAGATTTTTAAAGAAATAGTTGAATTCTCTGGTCAAATGTGCTATTTGGGGATTTTAGACTATTAATCTAAGCAAAGAAAATATTTTAACCCATAAACAATGGACAAATGACTAAATAATGAATTGAATAACCCTAAAAATCATTGCATATTGTCCTGTATGATGGAAAATATTGGTAACTGCAGCACCACGTTTGAAAAAGGGACCACATGTGCACACAACCAGGAGAAAATAACCAGGTGCAAGATAAAAAATGTCACCAGTGGTCACAAAAAAGAGAAAAGTCAGCACACTCCAAGGTCATTTACATTTCTTTTTATAATACTCTTTTTTTTTTAACGTTCTCTTAAGGTAGACAGTGTTTCAATCTACATATAAGAGCACCAAATATGCTCAAATCAAATCTATCTGTTCAGCAGCCGGTTTTATATTCAGAGTTTTTATGTAAAACTGTTTGAACCACAACCACTGAGCAGCACGGAGGGTTGTTATCTGGCCAATCACATTTAGTGACAACAATCATGTCAGCTCTAGTCGCAGTGAAAGGCCCGTTTTATGTGACTGATTTACAGTAAGACATTTGGCTGTGCTACACCTGACCCTCCTCACATTGTTCAAGGGCTTGCCTATGTATTTTTGTCACTCTGTACCTGAGCCAACCAGATAACCTACTTACACGAAGGCTGCGTTAATTAATTGATTCCCACCACTGTGGAATATGCCGTTGCTTTGCCTCATGGTACTACGAGCCACCGAATAAGCAATTACTCAGTGACACCCCAACAGTATGCTTCGGGGAGATTTGAACAAAGCTATTTAGTATTATCCAAACAACATATCACCCACATGTCAGTATCTGCACTATTTTTTTGTGAAAGGTTCTGAGCTTATGCAGTCCACTTGTTTCATTCCAACATGCACTGAACAATATTATCTCTCAGGGTGCTTCTGTGTGTAATTTGTAATGCGGATTTCCATGGACGCAGATGCAGATGAATGGATGATTGTGGACAGTAATCAGTGTATCCCATCCCCCGGGCAAAAAGAATGGCTCATATTTTCCAGAAATATTCTCGACAAACACCAAGAAGTCCTTGGGGATTGTTTGTCTCTGGAGACAATAACTGTAGCCTCCAGGATGGAATGACAGGTCTTTTTTTACCCAGTGTCCTTTGAGAACATACTGCCTGCACCTTTATTTGCTTCTGAAACTTTGGAATAGGTAAACACATATTCTATACAGACTTTTGTAACTGCAAAGCAACTGTCTTAAAAGTTACTGAGTGGGTTTTTATTCTCCAGAAAGACAGTGTCATATATTATCTTTTATCACCTGTGACCTTTACTGTGAGCAAATACATTTTATATTCTTCATTACCATGTGAATAAAGTTCCTGTTCTTTATTTTCACTTGGATGATGGGGTGGATCAATCTTCTCTTCTCTTTTCGAAGCCTCTAAAAGGGTGTTGAGTGTATAAGGAAATTATAGATGGAAGTGAGCTATTAAATGGCAATCACAAAAGGGTTTTGTTCTCAGAATTTAAGTATTATTATTAATGCAGTAAAATGCATTGTAACTGTGGGGTCAGACAGGAGTAGAGTGGTAGAGTTCCTGCCTCAGGACGCCTCCAGTTTATGTTTATAACACTGACAACCAAGATAGCGTCTAGACATCAAAAAAATAACAAATATCACACTGACACCGACTGTATAATAGAATACGACTGCCACATTACTCCCACAATGCTGTCACAGATTTCTTTGTGCTGCTATAAATAATAGTCCTACTTTAAATTAAAACTCCCAGAGAAAGCATACTAACATGCCCAGATGCTTGCATGTGTACACACCTCATTTAAATATGTGCATTGTATTTTACCTCACTTAGAATATAATATGTATTTCACTTTTGAGACATAGTTTGTGATATCAGGCTATGATAAAAGCACTGACTGATAATGACATTGACTGTGATTTACAGAAATAGGACAATAAGCAAGAAATTAGTCACAATGTGACAAGTATGTGCCACAGCGAATTATCGCCGTTATCAACTTAAATCAGCCCTCGCTGATACACTGCAGACACAGGATTCCTGCTATTTGTGGCAGCTATAATTTTTGCGGAGAGTGGGTACAATCATATCTGCTTGATGTGATTACTCACTTGTGTGCATGATAGTCAAGCATAGTCATTAGCCCCTACATATATCAAACGAAAAACACTCAAACCGGTTGTGTTGTTTTTTCTGTTTTTTTCTTTTCTTTTCAGTATAATGGAATATGTGAAATGTGCACAAAATACACTTTTATACTTCAAGACTTTTTCTCAGACAGCTTTGGCATTTACTGTTGAATAAAAACTGAGGATGTTGTGTCAGAGACCTTTGAGACAGAAAGAACTTTACACCTCCAAAGACTTCCAAAGCCAGGTAGAAGATTTTTGCCAGACACTGCTTTGTTTATTTACGCATTGTTTTTATCAGTGCCCTGCTGGTCTGAACATGATCTAAACATTACTTTCTCAAAAAGTTCCTCCAGATCCTTGTTCCTCCAGATCCCTCCGAGTCCCACAGCACACCCATGAAAGCTAGAAGATCTAATTCTTCCATAATGCAGTGGCTCTGCCCTGGAGTCACCTCTCAGTCTGGTGTTTGTGTAACCTCCCAAAGAGAGGTTGTGAGGAGAGGTCCTCACTAACAATCTAAGCTGAATCCCTTCGATACAATGCAGCTGAGATTTTCTTCAATCCTCATTTTATCTCATGGAGTGATGTGAGCCAGCCTGCAGAGAAACCTCATCTTGGCTGCTTGTATCCACAATCTCGCAGTCACTAAACAGAGTTTATGGCATGCTTGAGAACTGAAACAAAGTCTTGCCCTTTCATTTGTCTCCATAGCTCAGCTCTCACCCCACTGCCACAGTCAAATACAAAGCCTGCATTACTACAGTACAGTACAGCTGAAGCGTCTATCCCAAAAGTCTATCTTGTGAGTGGTTTTATCCTCACTTCTAAGTTATTATTGGATACGTGGGGTGGTTTGAAATCCGTCCAAGCAGCTGTGTGTTATTTATTTATAAGTCATATTTTTCCCAAACTACGTTGTGCCCCCTAGAGGAAAGTTCTTTTATTTATTCATTTATTAGGGAGGAAAAATGATTTGCTGTATTGTTATCTGGAGAGTTACTAACATTAAAGTAAAACTACTGAAACAAATGACAAAAAAGTCAATACAAAACATAATAACTGGAAGAATAAACGGCAGACATAGAAAATCACACAACATCATTCTCCAATTGCACTGACATGTTACAAATCATTATAAAATGGTAGAATTTTGGATGTAGGTGGAGATTCTGTTGTATACATTTTCTGAGGCCATTTTTTGTACTCAGACAACACATATCTGTGACTTTCACTTTCACACATATCTGAGACTTATATTGTGCACTGTGAGAATGTTCATTAAATTTTCAGCAATTAACTGGCAGCGTCTTCACCTGCAAAGTAATGTATTTTTTACAGGTTCCTACTGTCTTTTAGAAGTACAGGACCTTACTAGAAAATAAATTTGCAATTCTTCCCTGAATTCTTCTATATTTACAACATAATACTGGTCACAGTTCTGTCAGTAAATTGCTGTATATTTACAGTACACTCTTAGAAATATCTACAACCATAGGCTTCTTTGGTCTGTCCCCACAGGAGAACGCTTTCTTGTTCCTGGTTCTACCAAGGCCCATGTTTGAAAGGTTCCACCCAGAACCCCCTATGTCTACAGAGAAACCTTCAATGGTGTAATGGTTCCACCAAAGAGACTAGAAACACAAAAGTGAAACTCTGGTGCTTTTTTGACAACAGCTGTCAGTCTAAAATGGCAGCGATGTAGCTGTGTCGACACACTCATGTTACCACTGAACAAACTTTTTTTTTTCAACCATTTTGTCAATATAAGTTGTTGGACTGTAGCAAAGGGTAGAGACACAGAATTAAGAGGAAAAGGATGAAATGCAGGTGCTTTTAGGGAACTGCTTTCAGTCCATAATGGCGGAAAAGTAGCTCTGTAACTGTGCACTTCTGTTGCAGTGGATTAACTTTCAGTTCTTGGCAATCTAAGTTCTTTG
Source organism: Coranthus polyacanthus (assembly GCA_037367275.1). NCBI lineage: Eukaryota > Metazoa > Chordata > Actinopteri > Kurtiformes > Apogonidae > Coranthus > Coranthus polyacanthus. Next base: position 18,230,030 of record JAPQRN010000008.1, on the reverse strand, counting down.
GTTCCACCCAGAACCCTCTCCGGGGTTTCTATAAGGAACCTTTCCACCATCTAAGAGTGCTAACAAGAGCCCACCGATGCCCACTCTGCTGACAACCTAAGAGTTTCATCTCATTAATCATTCCACACAGAGGTCGTCATCAATGCAACAACCTACCGTTGTTACGGCTTCACTGATCTAACATAAAGGTCAATGAAACACAACACATGAAACAGAACTGTAAACATAATGGAACAACACATAGATCAAGTCTCAGTCTGACACAGTGTGCGGAATAGTTGGACATCGGATCATTGTTTTTAATTTTACACCATCCCAGGATGCTCTGCTGTTTACAGTAAAGTTGATAGTAAATGTCAGTAAATCACTGCTGTAATCGTGTTTTCTTTCCGTCCCAGAGTGCATTGCAGTTTACAGTACGACTCTGTATGACATTAATGCAGCAGAATACTGTTACATTTTTTGGCTGTAACTTTACATGAAACATTTCCAGTGTGTGTGTTTTGTGTTCTGTTCATCCAGGTTTCCTCCAGTGAGTGAGCTGGCTCCTATTGGGACACCAGTGGGGACTATTCTTGCTGCTGCTATCAACCAGACCATTTTCTACTCCATTGTGGCAGGAAATGAACTTGGTATGTGGTACTTTGTACAGTAAGAATGATACTATCATTAAGTCCATTACTATGTAGGTACTGAATCATTTCTCCTCCTATTGTCCTCAGTTTTTAATTTAATTTAATTTTATTGTATATATTTTATTGACATACAATTGCATTGAAAGAGGAAAAATGCAGCCATAAAATGTTTCCTTTGTCTGTGCTTCAGTGGCACAGACAAAGGTAATTTCAAGAATTCTGATGTCATGTGGGAATACGCTTGGTATATTAAATCTGTTTTCACTTCTCACACTATTTGGAAAATACACTGCACTGGCCTATATGTGTGATTGGTGGGAGCTTTGCCTCAGCCTGATTGATTGCACAGTTTCACACTCCATTCAACATCAAACCAATAAGTTGAAACTTGCTAAAGATATATGTGTTGTGTTACTTGCACAGCTCAGCTAAACCTGCACTGATGATAACTTTTTCTTTTTTTTTTTTTTTGCTTTTTTTTTTTTGCTTTACTTTTATGGCATTCAGTTAAATGTCAGAGTGATATTATTGAAGCAATCATTATGCAGTACCAGTAATCATCCATTAAAATGATTTATAGTATTTGCCTAAATATTTTTAAATTATGCAGAAATCATAGACCACAAAAAAATATATTACTGTACAAAATCAAAATGCTGCTTTGCCGTCACTTTTTCTCATTTCTATTATAGTCCAGTATCCACTCTTGTAGTCCAGTACTGCCAATTGTGAGAATAATAAGAAACATAAAAATAAGCCTTTTATGTTTAAAGAACAGTGATTGCATATGGGAACCGATTCAAAGCTTGTTTTCTGTAGCACCTTAATGACGGTTTGCACTTGCTCCTGCACCTGCTGAAATGATTGTGACATTGTTAAAGGTTCTCAGTATGAAAGATAAAGCCTCTTTTGTGCTCCGTCCTGTAAATGACTGTAAGTATATTTGATTTTGCCTTCAGATTTATAATCAACCAGTTCCCTTTCATAGTGTAAAAAGTACAAACAAAACCATATGCTGCGGTTCTGTTCGCAACGCTGTGCTGCTGCTAGGGGCTGATACTTTGTTCTTGTTGTAAGCGCTTCTGTAGATTTCTGTCACTGAACATTGCCTCCATCTGTCATGTACCCAATGTCTTTTTTTTTTTTAATATTTTCCACTTTTCCCTGTGCCCTTTTTTCTGTTTCAGGTCATTTTAAAGTGAACAACATGACAGGCGTCATCTCCACAGCTAAACCCCTAGATTATGAGAATGTGACCAGTTACGTCCTCAGGGTCCAGGCGGACTCTATGCTGGTTGTCATGTCCAATCTGCGCGTGCCTTCCAAAAGTAAGAAAGGGTATCCACTGAATAGGTGGAGGCGGGGGTTGAAGGAGGGTGTATGTTGCGAGAAATCAAGGGAATTATGTTTCATGTGTTTCCAGGTGTTGCACTGTATTTAATTTATAATCCGTCGCTGTGACGGGTGGTGTTGTAGAAATTCAGCTGAATCCTATTTTTATTCAACATATTTTTTTTCATGTTTAGCATAATTATATAGTGCTATTTCGCATTACTTGTGTGTAGGTGTAGATTATTACATGAATGTTCTGCTTTAGCAGAGCCATGCCGAGGAAGATCCCCGAATATACAGCATTAAAAGCACTGATAGAATGACCATAAACAAAAGCTATGGTCACGTAATGACAAAGACAGTTATCAATATGACTGTCATATTGTTTTCACTTTTCAAAAACGGGTATTTTTGCACTTTATGCACTCTTGCCTTCCTGCACTGCACTGGCCTATTTGTTGGACTGGTGTGGGCTTCGCTTCAGTCTGATTGATTGCACAGTTTCACAGTCCATTCAACATCAAACCAATAAGGTGAAACTCACTAAATATAATATATTTAGTGCCCTACTAACCTGCACAGCTGGTAATTTCCACTTTTGTGGTGGACTTTCATGGCATTTTGAGTCTCTTACATGTCAGTGGCATTTTTCCCGAAGCAATAATTATGCAGTACCTGTAATCATCCATTAAAATAATGGATGGAACGTATAATATTTGTCTCAATATTTTGAAATTATAGACAAATCATAGGCAATTTTTAGCCCACATTGTTACACTGAGATCTTACTTTAATCATCTTTAATCATATTTATTAAGTCTTGTTTTATAATTATGTGTTGTAATATTATTCTCTTATTCTTTTATGGAGAGTTTCTTGCAAAAAGTTTTGCATGATGGATGAAGTGCAAACAACAAATGGGGTTCGTTCCTCACTCTCCATCCATTTGAAATACCTATGAATAATCAATAACCTTCTCTACCTGCTTCTTCCCTCTCATACGCTGTGTCTCTGCCATACTAATGATTGCAATTACACACACGCACACACACACACGCACTCACACACACACAGAGCCATCACTTATCTGATGGATGTAAAGTAGAGGACTTTCTCACAAAAAGGAGAGCTTTCCTGGCATCTACAAGCTGACACCTTGTCTTGGCAAACTAAAGGGAAGCGATTTCTTTCCTCACTTGTCTCACTTATATTTTTGTAATGTAGATCAGAGCTCCGTGGCCGGGACCACTTTCATTTCCTCATTGAGTCTCTAATGAGTTCAAATAACCACCGTATTATTGGAGTGAGTTGTCACATAGATTCCCCTTGTGCACTGAACATATAGAGAAATGAAAATGTGCACAAATGTGTATACACCGTTGTGTGGATTAGTCTCTCCCAGCTTGGGACATGGGTATTTCTGAAGCTTCCGCAGAGGAAGGATTTTGGCGTAATTTGGATAACCTCAAAAGGAAATATAATTAAGTATCATCCTTGCCATGAACAAAAAGTGATTCATTACATTTTAATATTACAACCACCATTTTGTGGCAGTACAGATGCTAATTCATCAAACGCTCCTATGAGTCATGTCAGAGAGTGGGGATAAACGATCTGTATGGTTGTTCAGGTTGGAGGACTTATTGGAACAGTTATCAAATAGAGCTAAAACTGAAAAATAAATCACTGAAACCAGCTGCTGCTACTCATCAGTGGTGCAAGAATTAATCATGTCCTTTAGTACTAACACCACACTGTGAAGTTCGACATGCAAAACATTAAGCAAAACACAAGGAAAGGTATAAGTATTAGCAGCAAAATATACTTAAAGTATGAAATGTTTTTGGATCAGTATTGCTGCTGCCTTAATGTGTATGCTGCATGTTACTGCTGTCCATGTTTAAGGTTATGTACTGTGAGTTTAATCTACATCAATGCAGCGTATTCTGTGAAATCATCATATGTTTGTATCGTCGTTGCGAACGCGTATCGTCGCTGTCCTGTGAGAACCACGTATCTCTAAAAGAATCAACTTTTCACGAGCTCAGAAAAACAGGCCTGGTTTCAGCTTTGTGACAATTTCCAGCTAATCCAAGAGGATTTTAAAAGTTTAATTAGCTTAAGAAGTAAAAGTTTTATCTAAACCCATAAAGGAACACTTAATCCTACACTTTACACAAGGCGCATGGTTTTCCCTGAACAGGAAGGGGATGAAAAAATTTCAACTAATGGACAACTGTAGTGGTGTAAAAAGTACAATATTTGCGAAATATGCAAGCATCTCAAATTCGTACTTAAGTATAGTACTTGCCTAAAAGTACTTTCCTTCAATCATAGCAGTGTAAACCGTACTGCAAAGGCAAATCTGACGACAGCTATAAACATGAACAGTTTAACATCAGTATTACTTGTAAGCTATTAATGCTTACAGTATTCTGCATTAATATTCCAGTGTTTTCATTCTGCATGGCAGGTGTTACTGTTCACCCTAATCTGCTCAGGCTGTTAAAGTTCATCAGACTGCAAAGCCTTGGACTCAGTATCACACACCAACAACTATATGCACATGCTTACGAGGGGGGCACAGATACACGTACAATAACGCAGAGTAAGACAAAAATCAATTAAACACAGTTGCTAAATGAAAATGCGTTCTCAGAGACACTCCATCCCTCCTCCTAATGGACCTGTTTCTTTTATCTTTATCAGTGTTTGAGAGTGAGAGAGGAGGTGAGTCTCTCTCTACTTATGTGTAGGCCTGATATATAGGATGGAATATAGCTACTTTGTACAAAGAGAGCAGAGGGAGAGAAACTGCAGACCTCTTTCCCATCCCCTGGAGTCCTCCCTCTGTGCTTAACACTACAGCTTTTGTGCCTGCAATTTGATGTACTGTGTTTTTGTTTGTCCTATTCCCCTGGTGCATCCTTAGCTCCTATGCCACACGACGTTACATTTTTGTGTGCCGCCAGAAGAAAAATGGTCCTTGACATTGCATATTTTTTTTACATAAACTGCAGTGTGGTAAGGACTTTGTGCTGTACATATTTATGCTGCCCATTGCATAGGTGTAACGCTGACAAATTACTGGGTACAGTGTTTATACTCAGTGTGTATTTTCCTTTTAACAAAGCACATGAATGCTTCAAAAAATCTTGCAACTAAGGCTAGTTCTATGCTGGTGATTTAACAATAAAGCACAAAGTTTTCTGCCCCTTTCAGATTATTTTCATCTTATTGACTGCCCTTCAAATTATAATTCCCAATAATGTGCAAACAGTTGCCTGTGGAACTTTCAGAGGCTTTTATTGATGGTATTGTCTTGCACCAGGTTATGGCGAAAAGAGACTCCTGAACAGTAAATGGTGCAGCTTGAATTATTAAGGCTAGGAAGGTAGACTTACTTGAAAATAATGGCTACGAAGGCAGGGTTTCATCATCCTTTTTGGTTTTTACAGAGCCATATTTCACTCACTAATTGGTAAACAGAATGAAAACCGGCTCACTTGTTTTCCTGATCTCCTTATTGGGGACAGTGAGGGAGCGGAGTCACCTCAACATCCTTCAGTCTCAGTTTTTCTTCCCAATATTTGCTGTAATCAAAACAAAGTTAACCTCCTCATTATTCACTCAGAGTTGTCAGCCAAACTAACGTAGCCTCTCATGCTGCTTCATTATAAGGTCAAATTAGGACTAAGTGACATGTCTCTTTTCCAGGCTCCATTGCAGTACAGCTGAAAAATGATTACTAAATTAGCAAATTATTACTGCAGTGGAGTTTTCCGATGTCACTCACTCCATTTTGATCAAAATTAAACTCAGTATAAATGCTGTAAAACTACTTTCAAACTCATTTATGAATTTCTCAAAACCAAAATTGATTGATGACAACTGATATAATGCTAACTGAATTTGAGAAAAGCTTTCCTCAGATGATAACGATGGGACGCGTGTGACGAGTACACACGAGTATGACGTTTTTCCAAAGTTGATGACGGCTATCCAAAAGCACTTTATTAGATAAAGCTTTCCTGACACGCTGTGATGTTTTTGAGTGATGACCAACTTGCAACATATTTTGGGGGACCATTTCAAGCTCCCTTTTGAAGTTGCGGACCAGCTCACGGCCATGAAAAAAATCATATTGACTTGACAATTTTTAGATAAATTCGGTTTTAAGCAGCACTTGAGATAACTTTGAACATGTTTACTTCACAGTTAGTGGCCATGGTAGAATTTTATTTGTGCTTGTGTGCCCTAATATTACAATAATATCCTGCATTGCCACTACATTTGGTGCTTTAACTGTTTGACTCATTTGACCCGATGACGGGTATATATTTTATATATGTGTCCTATATTTATATTTTAAATTAAACAAGTGATATATGCTGTTCTTTGTAAACAGATTTTATTTTTGTAAGTGAATGACTTCTGCAGTACTTAAATGCATTTATTTTTTTGCTTTGCTTTTTGCTTTTTCCAGGCAACACAGCCAAGGTATTCATTGAGGTGCAGGATGAGAATGACCACCCTCCCGTCTTCACCAGGAAGCTGTACATAGGCGGTGTGACAGAAGATACCAAGATCTTCAGCTCTGTGCTCAAGATAGTGGTAAGAAAAAATCTTCTCTCAACAAAGCATACACTGAAACAGCAACAGACTCAGATTCTGCTCCCACTTCTTCAGCACTTACCCTTGAGCCATGGTGATCCAATCCACTAGGCACAGTTTCATTTCCTCCCCTATCGCGATACACATCTTTTCCTCAATTCTGTTCTCCCTATTGTGTTCCCTGTCCATGCGCAGGTGAGATCAGAGTGAGTTGAGTGGTGTAATCCCAGTGTGTTCACAGAGGCATAGCTGGAAATTCTGTCTGATTATCAGCCCGCTCTCTCGAGGAGCTTTCACTTTGCCGTCCTTTGTCATCATATGCGCCATAATGTCTGTCTGTTTTCTGTGCGTGCGTGAGTGTGGGTGGGTTTCCATCCACATTTATTATTTATTTTAAGCAAATGTTCAGAAAAACGGCAAAAGAAAATGAATGAAAGTGAATGTTTCCACCCACTACTGTTAGACGAATATTAAGAGTTGGTTTATCATCAACGTCGTTATCATCATGGTTTAAAACTTAAAAAGCCTGTTAGGTGTAGTATTTCATACAATAACATACTACTTAAACTGATGAGTGTGGAGATGATGAAGGTAAACGAGGTTTCTGTTTCTGTTTATTGTCTTGTTTATTGTGTTAACGATATGACTTCAGTCAATGCAGATATATAAGTATTCACTAAATCTGTTTCTTTTCCACTTCACAGTTCTTACTTATTTCAATGATGTGGATGGCGAAGTTTGTCACTATTGTACATTAGCACCAATTATGTGCTGATCATGATAAACACGTTAAAAGTAATGTTTGTGTTGTAATGTAAAAATAATGTAATGTGCTTCTTCATGCCACTGAGATACCCTCAATATAAAGACAGACTGCACAAATGGCATTGGTGTTCAGACTCTGTTGAATATTGTACCACTGAGCTGAACTCAACAGGGAGGTAATGTCAAGAGCCAGAAATCACAGTGCAAAGTTTCAGCTACATTTTTCCCTTGAATTTTGACAGCAAGTAAGCCCTGCTGGTCAAATGACCTTCAAGTCCCGGTTGTTCGATATGTTGTCAAGTTCTACAAATGTGAGCAGTAAGTTTGTTTGGGAGTGGAGAGACTTATACTAAAGTGGGCAAGAAATATAGATCTCCAAGCAGGAGGGAAGGGCAGCTAAGGATATGGCTGCGGCTCAGCTTGTTTTTGACTAGAAAACGACTTAGTACAAACTGGCAAGGGCAAAATTGTAACCTTGCAATGTGTTTGTCTCTGCGCAACTTGGGGAAATTGGTGGCCATCCAAAACCTCAGCAGATAATGAGCCTGATTTAGTTCAGACTGATTTAATCAAAGTACAGCTGAGCATCATCAAGAGGGAATAAAATAGTAATAGAATTAAACAACCTTCTGTAGAAGATTAATAAAAAAAAATAAGAACAGGGCTGCGTGCTGCGTTATGTGTTTTACTGCCACACTCTTAAAATATCCCCGAGATTAAAGGGAGTTTCATTGAAAGAGGTGGAGGTTAAACTCTAGCCTTCTCTTTAAATTAAACTGGGACGTTGCCAGAAACATGGGAGCTATGTACAATGTAATGATCACTCGACTTTTACAAGAAGAAATTGGTATAGCAAGTTGAGCAGTACAAAGTTCACAAAAGAAGAAGAGTGGAAAGTGACCCTGAGCTTCTGGATCAAGTAGAAATTGGCCTAAATCATCAAATAATACAGTAGAGCTGTCACTGCTCTTATATCCTTTTACTGTTTAACAAACATGAAAGGCAAAAAAGGCATATTCCATGATCTGATGGAGGTTATATTATTTCAGTCAGACAACTCACATTTGAAATGTTTTATTACAGCAGTTTTTTTTTGGTGACGAGGCTCAGAGGCTTCGTGGAGGTATGTTTACATATAGATGTGTAAACATGTCTGGCTCACAGTTCATGCAATTTTATGGATAGTTTCCAAAAAAAATGGGTTGATTTTATGAAGGAAAATAAGCTTCCTTTCCCTTCTCCAACTTTTGTTTTCACTTTAAAAATCACTTTTAGGAAACAAAAACACCCCTTTTTTTTGTTTTGGTAAAGCCACAGGAATGATTCCTTTCTGTAATATCAGTATAGAGGTTAGAATATGTTTACAGAGCAGATAGAAGTGTCAGAAGTGTGGAACTGGAGCGTGAGGATACGTTAAAAACATCAAATGTAACCTATGTATATTGCACTTGAGATAAAAAATAAATAAATAAAACTAAACCATTGCTACGGAATCAATTTCATATGACTAATATCGTTATGTTAATTTAATTTAGGATTTGATTTAATAATACTGGAAGGCATTGCTGGCATTGACTCTGAGTAGTGACAGCCTTGAACCATTACGCTACTGAGCATGATTATGGATGAGTGTGGAGCTGTGGGTTTGTTTAAATGGATAATGTGTGAAAAGTCTGTTTCTAATACATAAATACAGGTTTGTCCGTGTATACCAGGCATGCATATTGAAACACATGTGTGACATGTCTGGTGTTCTACCTTTGATCATTTCTCAGTTGCAGACTTCAATGTGAAACCCTCTTAAACCTGCCTCATTAGATTAACTAAATGTGACAATATGTAATGCATGTTTTCTGACACTGTGCAATGCATAATTTATATGTTGAGGCATTTACATAAACTCCCTGTAGCACGTGAAGAAAACACTTAAGATTCTGAGAGACAGAAAGGAACGTTTCAATGTAAAAAAATAAATAAATACAAAAATTACACTAGGGCTGGGCCATAAAGCGATAATGATAATTGTACAACAGTTAGTTCCGACCAAGTAATTTGATTGGACAAGAGACATTAAATGAGGGCTGATAACAGCACATGTATCAGTCCACTTCACAGGTTTTCTCTGCTAACAATTAATTAGGCCTACATTAACGGTCACTAGGCGAAATATCCCACATTGTTACAAACATTGCACGACAAAGATGGACCTATTTTCATAAATAACATTTGAATTCAGTTCTGAATGGTCATCAGAGGAGGATGAGAGGGTGGAAAATACCTGGATACTTCAATGCAAACCTCCAGATGTGTTCATTTGTTATCAGTCGACAGCCAACACTATGCCGGATTCCCTCCAAAAGAATCGCAAATTTTAACCAAACTTGAAGAAAATTGACAAAAGAAAATGCAAATTTATGTGCATTTCCATCCACTACTGTTAAGCGCTGGTTCATCATCATCATGGTTTCAAAGTTTGCCCATTAGATGTAGTTTTTCATAGAGTAACGTACTATCTGAGCTGTTGATTTAGGGGCTGAAAGACATAAGCTCTGTGTACTTTCACAGTTTGTCGAAGCCATTGTCTAACATTTCTTTCTGCAGCTACATGGTGACATTTCACTGCTGTTTTCCATCTAATTTCTGTTTCTTGTATTAATTCGAGTGACCGTTGCCGTTTCCTGGTCCGCACTTGCAGACACACAATTATTCATGAAATCCCTTTCCGTTGCACTTGTTCGTACTCACCTTTTATCGATACGCTGACTTTTCCACTTCTCCTGAGCATAAAAAAAGTTTTTATGTTTGGGAGTTGTACCGTCTCCAAGGCGACTGTCAACAGACAGCACAATAAATGGAAACATATACAGGATACAAAGTAGTTGACCTGCGGTAACGGTAAAGTGATTGATGATGATTAAATAAAGAAACCCATCATAACCTTTGGTAGGTTATTACTGTTGGCGCTTGTCAAACTGTTAATAGCAATATCACACTCGAGGTCATGCTGTTATACTGAATATCAGCACAGCAGCAATTATGTGTGACTATGACCGAATCACTGCAGTGAGTTTGATATTGTTTAATTATCACAATGTAATTCTGTATTGCAATTATTATCATTATTGCAATTTATTTTGTTGATACTGTCAGCTAAAACAGCATGTTTTGCTTTTCTTATGCATATTTTATCATTTTTCATGATAATTGTTCTAAATGTTTTTTCTCTCTGAAATGTTCCAATGTTTGGCAAGTGTTTGCCATGTTTGGACCACAAAGAATATTTTAAAACCACATCTTTTACTTTCAGTCAGGACCAAAAATGCTAATTATTGATGGACATTTCTGGCCATATCACACAGCTCTAGTTGAAATTCAGCAATAGCCTGTTTGATCATGAAACCGCCATATTGCTTCAGCTGTTGCAATATGTGCAAAATGTTTTTTTTACAGCTTTATTCCTTACACTGTTGCCTGCAACTTTTCTTCAGTCAATTATGAGCAGCATCATTTAAGTTTAATCTTTAAAAAACACTAACACCACTTTGGGCGGCTGGCCAGTTCCCAGTTATAAAGATTAATCATAATTCTTTCACAACAACAATTTTCAAAGTAACTGCCCCCCGAAAAAAAAATGTATGCAGTCCACGGTGACTACTCCCTCTGTGATTTCTAATCACACATCCATTTTATTTTTCTAAAAGGCAATTTTGAGTCTGAGTCGTGGATTGTTCTTGTGTGCATGTGTTTGTAAAGTACGTTTAGACAAACTGAAACTCAAATAGATGCACTAAGTTCAAATAGCTTTCAGATAAAGGCTGCTGTGCCAAATTGTCTTGTTGAGTCATGAATGACAGAAATGCATGATAAAGAAATGAAAAATAAAAGGTGGTTATATGGAATGAAGAAATGAAAAATAAAAGCTGATTATACAGGCTCATTGTTCAAATCCAATAAATGTGTTAAATCCATTTAACACTGGCTCGTATGTACCAACACTGTGTTCAAGTGTTTCTTCAGCCACCAAACTGATTCCCTTTCTGTCTATTCCTTAACTTGGAAAAGACACCAAAGTGTAGAATTATGGGTCAAGAGCTATTTATAATTTCCCCTAGGCCAAGCCTTCTTTAGAGTATGACTAGTGTGAAGTGTCTGTACTATAGAGTTAATAAGTAATGAAGCTGAGCACCCCTTTCTCTGGAGATTAACATTAAAAATCATTAACATTTGGCTTATTTTCGACCCTTCTGACCCCCTGCCCTTTTGCGCTTGATGTGGTTTCCTTGTATTTCAAGCCAGAAGAAATAGCTGTCACACCAATTTACGCATAAGAATGACCCTGCTTTTTTTTGTTACAGATGTAATGCCAGATAGTTTTCATATCATCTATCTGCTGCCAAATAATACTGTTTAGATAAACAAAAATCTGATTATATGATTACACCATGCTCTATTTGGCACTTACCTTGTTTCGAATAGTGTACTTCTCCTAATGTATTAAATAGCGTGGTGACAGGAAATTCCAATCCCCATTTCCAGAAAAGTTGGGACATTTTCTAAAAGGCAATAGAAAAAATAAAAGTTGCGATTTGTTAATTTGCTTGAACCTTTTTTGAAGTGACAAAAGTACAAAGAACAGGTTTTCACTGACCAACTTAATTGTAAATATGAACAAATTTGGATTGCGATGCCTGCAACACACACACACAGAAAATTTGGGACAGAGGCATGTTTACCATTGTATACATTGCCTTTCCTTTTTGTTAAACTTTTTAATCATTTGGAAACTTAGGACACTAATTGTTGCACTTTTGCCAGTGGAATCCTTGTTTGCAGGACTTCAAGAGTCCATGGTCGCCGTTGTGTGAGTCTCCTCTCCCTCATGTCCACGCATTTTCAATAGCAGACAGATGTGGACGGTCAAGGACATGCACTCTGTGACTATGAAGCTACGCTGTTGTAACTCGTTCAGAATGAGGCCTGGCTTTGTTCCGCTGAAACAACCGCAGACTTCTGGGAAAATATATATGTTATATATACATAAATTTATATACATATGTCTCCAATACATCCTTGCTTGCAAATACTAAACCTTTGGAGGATGCTCCTTTTCATGATCCTCTCACCTGTTACCAATAAACCTGGTAATTGCAGAATCTGACAGAACAGTGTTACTTGCGTATTCTATAAACTTTTCAATTTTTATTTTGTCTCTGTCCCAACTTTTTGAGCGTGTTGCAGGCATCGAAATCTAAATTTGTTAATATTTACATAACACAACTATTGAAAAATGACATCAATGGATGAAAATCTTTTCTTTGTACTTTTTTCAGTTAAAGGTTGAAACTGCATTTTTAAAAAATGTTCCAACCTTTCTGGAGATGGGGTTATGTATTTTTGAACAAGGACATGCCTAAAACTTTCAAGACTCATACAAATTTATAATTTTTTTTGTTCCAAGGGATTATGGAGGCCTGCAGCAGCAGTTCTCAATTCCCACATTTTCCCCTTTTATATAATTCAAACCAAGGAAATTTCAAATACGTAGGCTAGTAAACACGTATTGAATGTTAAGAATTTTGTAACAAAATATACACATTTTCACCTCTGCGTTCAGAGCACTTTACTCTGATAATAATAATAGTTCAATAATAATTGAAGGAACTGCACCAACTGGAAGCTGCTGATTCTTATGAAAATCAATAAAATTAACATATTTTCACTTGCCACGCATTTGTGGAAAGTGTTTCAATTTGAAACGACCCGTTCAGATCACATCCATGACCCACTTTGGGTTCACAACCCACCAGTTGAGAAAGCTGTACAGTATGTAAACCATTATAGAGCTTAGTCTGTCCACTGAAAATGATGGTAAAATAAGAATTTATCATTTAAGTACTTTCTTGACTTAAATCCAGTTTCTTAGTGTTTCGGATGTGCTTCTTTTACATTACTGAATGTCAGAATAAACAATATCTTAAAAAACCTTACGTTGGGTTTCAGGCGGTTGTGATCATAAATATTTTTGACTTTCAATAAACGAAAACAGTTTATTGAGGGAAAAAAAAAGCCATTTTAGAACTGAATGACAATAGTCATTAGTTGCAGCTCCAGACACTGGAATGCATGCGTTTTCACTATTTTAATGGTATGTAAAAACATTATTGCCTTCTATAAAGGACGTTAGTACATCTATTTGGTAAAAAAAAGAAATTTACCCAATGAAAATACTCTCACTCTGATTTATGCAGCACCTTTATTGGGACCTTAGCCTCTCTCTCACTCTCTCCCTTCTCTGCAAATAGCTGGAGAAAAAAAGAGATTGCTCCTATTTATCAGTGTCACTCGCTACAGACAAGCACTCTGAAAATTGATGTCTCCGTGTGAGCTCAGCGGCCAGTCAAACTTGAGCCTCAAAGGTCGATAGGAGAATTCTGTGGTTTTGCCTACCACGGCATGTATTGGCTTTACAAGCTTATATAGATTACGATCCTGACAAATAATGTGTCTAAAGGATTAAATGGCTTTTAACCCTGTTATATTCTGGTTTTGATTTGAGAAATGGCATTAACACTTGGGCAACACAAAAATACATTTCTCAATTAAATCATCAAAGGAAAGGCATTTATTTATCTAAAATAAAGGATATTTACTGACATATTTCCCTCCTTTAGCGCTTCAGACAGGTTTTCACCAAGAACAGCTGTAGCAACATCCCAGACATGCATAACGTAAGAGCTCCATGCTTCAGCTCCTGTCACAATACCATGACTAACTGTCAGCTATTGTACCGATAGCACAATACCTGCATGGAAAATGTATATTGTTTATTTGTTGCAGCTGATAAATTGTTATTAAAGCGTGCAAAACTGTCAGTGGTTCTCTCTTTAGCCATCTGCAACCAGGCGTTTCAGTATAACACTATAACTTTTTCATCCATGGTTATAATATCATTAAATATGTAACACACTGACAACAATCTTTTGGTCTAACCAATCATTAATGCAACGGAAATGCTTCCTCCAAGAAAAAAACTGTGGTAGAGATGGATTATTTTCATGAAAAGCTTGGCATGTCACATGGCCACAGAGTAACTCTGTGGCCATGTGACATATCTATGAATAATTATGTTATAAATAAAATCAAGAAAGGCACATTACATAGCACATTATGAATATATGTACAACAAATCACCAAGCACTGCTCTCAAGCATATTGCAGTTGCGGTGCAAATCACTTCACATTGTCACAGCAGATGTTTTCCAAGAGCTGTCAAAGGCAGAACACCGTCACGTGTGCAGTACACTGGGCTTTAATGTTCACACTGGGAAGTCACAATCAAGTCCAAGGTAGCTTTCCTATTACCTTTATAATAAAGCCTCAAGTAAAAAGCACGAGTATGTGTTCAGTACATTGTGTTGGTCTCTGTTTTGATGTGTGTATTAAATGTTTATTACAGGCCACAGATGTGGACACTGGGAACTACAGTGCCATGGCATACCGCCTGATCATCCCGCCCACAGCAGAAGGTCAGGACAGTTTTGTCATTGAGATGTACACGGGTATCCTCAAGTCAGCCATGATGTTTCGAAACATGCGCAGGTCCTACTTCAAGTTTGAAGTTATTGCTACAGATGACTACGGGACAGGTCTCAGCAGCAGCGCAGACGTAGTGGTGAGTGTTCATTATGGTTCTTTTTATACACCGTGTATATGCATATATTGGTCAATATAGAAAAATATATACTACATTGTCTTCTTGTTCACTGATTGACACTGTTAGTCCTTGATTTACATGTCACACATTAACTGTTTGTGTGTGTTCGTCTCATCATTTGAAATAAGAAATGTTCACACCTCTGCTGGAGCACACCACTGATTCTTCCTGTCATAGGCAATTTACTTGTCAATGGGAGACCTACATTATGTGTTTTGCAGCACTGCAGGATGTTTGGCAACTCTGGCATCATTCAAGTAATCTGAGCTTAAAACACCTAAGTTTTTTTAAAAGAAAAGTTTTCAGCAGTTCTGAAAAAAATGATGTTGGTGATTTGTTGCTAGGTGAGTCTAAATCTAAATGCAGTTGCATTAAGGGAAATGTTATTGAGGTGTTCTGTATGCACTATATGTCTTGATAAAATTTCCCCTCTGTTTTCTAGTCTAGTCTATTAGCCGTGTATATAATTATGTGTGCATTAGTCCATGATGCACATCTTTATGTGTCCATGTGTGATTTGAAGTGTCAGTTAGTGAGTCCCCCTTTCTCTGTGTTCATTTTTTTCTCAAATAATTTCCCCACCCACCCGCTGTGATTGGGCTCAGCTTTGCCCCCAATTCAATGCTTATCTTTCCTGATTGTGGGCAGGCTTATTTTTCGTTTCAGTGAAATATGTCTGGCTAACAAGCCTCTAACGAGACAGAAGGAGGGTCTGGGACATTGCCTGGATATGAGAGCGCAGCGAGTGCTTAACCATGGTGCTCGTTAATTTTCAAGGGGAAACCTAATTTCACAGGAGCCGCATGGGAGATTTGGCCGCAGAGCACAGAGGCTGTTGCCTATGCACTTAACTGTGGCATCAGAATTAGGTCCTGTTAAGTTTTCCGCATGGCATCAATACACGCAGGCAATTAAAGTGTCTCCTAAGGTCCACTAAAAATGCATGAAAATGGCACAACTGAACTCAGAGTGGTCATGTGAAAACTGGCATAATCACTTATGTATCTCTTATTTACCTTTGTGCTTTACCCTTTGGTCTTTTTTTTTCTGTTTCTCTCTATCATCTCACTTGGCACGACAGGTTTCCGTAGTCAACGCTTTGGACATGCAAGTTGTTGTGTCAACTGTCCCACCCACTTTAGTGGAGGAGAAGAAGGATGAGCTCATTAGGTAGGTAACCCTTACTGTAATTCAAACATTAAAACAAAACCAAATGACCTTTTATGATGTTAGAAGTACTTATGTTAAGACACTTCTGTCTTTCACGAGATTCACACGAACGCATTTCTTGTTCCAACCATTTCAAATGCATGCTTTTAATAATTCTCAAGTACTTTTTAAAAATTGTATTCTATTTTTATTTTATCGGGCAAGACAGTTTCTTATTTACAGTGTCAGCTTGGCTAGTGCCAGAAAACACTTGAAGATGGAAGGGAGCTTTGGCTTGCCCTCTAATCAAAAACACCTTGACTTCAAATATCGTCATTTTGAATTGCCTGTCATGTCATGTTTTATCTAGTTTGAATAAAAAGCTAAACTGTAGCCTGGGATTTATCACAAACTGGCACAGTAATTGCAGACGGATTTGTGTCAGAGGACTGGGGTGATGTGTACAATGTGTAAAATGAATTCTTTGTTGTTTTAACTATTGACCTATCAATTAAAATTATTCATTAACCAATGAGACAGTCTGTTCTCTAGAGCCTGTTCTCCTGTCTGAAATGAATTAGCAATAACAACTCATGAAAACCAATTAGTTAATCTGAACATGTTTCTCCCACACTGTTGTGACACTGTTCTGATGGAGAAAAACACACACATTAGTCATGTTAAGCTCTTTGCAGTGATGTCATTTGAGAGGTCTGCAGTTTCGTGCAGTTTTGGTGATGATCCAGAGCCATTTTACCTGAGTGCTCAAACTGTTTATCCACCTTGGCAAAGGCAGACAGCAAGGCTTTCCTTTATTGGCTGTAATTTGAGGTGTGGATTTCTCTCTGCCTGAAAAGGATTATCAGAGCCTTGCTTTGCCAAGAGCCCAGTGTGGAGAAGAAAATGCTGCCCAATGGGACAATCATTGCCAGAGTGGGGTACTTAAGATTGGTGGCTCTCATATTGCTTTGGGCCTAGAGGTGCCAGAAATGGTCCACCCGTTTTAAACTATATGAGCCTGGATTTTGGCTTATGCAATAAGTCTAGGCATTATCTACTAGACATTCAAAGTTGCTCTAATCAATATTTTTATATGAACAATGGATCAAATGACTGTGTGCAATGTGAAAGGAGACCCTCCAGTGAGTCTAGTGAGGACTAAAACTTTTAACTTTATGTTCATTCACTTACCATCCACCTCTTTACCGTGGGCAGCTGTGTTCAGCAAGAAGCTCTAATGAACCATATACTACAAAATGACAAAGCTAACTGTAATGTAGCATTTAGGAACTAAAGATCTATAATGTATGTCTTAGTTCCTTCTCAACTCCATATAAATGTTAATCCTGCTTTATATCTCCTGGGTGCAGTGGTGGATGAGGTGCTCAGGTCTTTAAGTAAAAGTAACAAAACCAGAGTATAAAAATTATGTTATAAGTAAAAGTTCTGCAATGTTAAGCGAAAGTGCAAAAGTATCACCATCAAAAGATATTTAAAGTATCAATAGAAAAAGTGCAGATATGCTGTATACGATTCATTTTGATACGTGAATGTTTTCATCTTCAACACTTCAGCTAATAACAGTGGAGCTCATTTTAATTACTTTATGTACTGTTGATTTTTATTTTGTGTTGATGATACGACTTTGCAGAGTAACTAATACTGTCAGACAAACGTAGCAGAGTAAAAAGTGCAATATTTGCCTCTGAGATGTAGCAGAGTAGAAGTATAAAATGGAAATTTACTACAGCTACATATATTTGTCTCATTTGTACACATCATATTTACTCATAAAACTGTTATTCTGCACTTTCTATATGGATGATCTGTTTTCCTATTGTTTCTGTCATAAAAAAAGGGGGGGGGGAGACATTTTTCACGTCTGTCTCTGACAGATGTATGTGAAAGTAGACATCTGATAACACCTTCATCATAGCACCTACATAAAGCAATTATATGTTTACAGCTTGTTGTGCTGCCCCCAAGTGGTCAAGTTAACTGTCTCTATAGAATATATAAGTTTGATTTATGTTTTTGTCTTTATTTCAGTATTTTGGAACGACACGTCCAAGACCAAATTCCAGGTGCAAAAGTAATTGTAGAGTCCATTGGGCCACGGCGTCACGGTGACGGCTTTGAGCTTGAAGACTACAGTAAATCAGACCTGATGGTGTACGCCATTGACCCACTCACAAACAGGGCCATTTCACCCAAGGAGCTTTTCAAGTGAGTGGGTGAATTTTATTACAAGATGTACAGCCTGCCATTTGGTTTAATTTGATGTTCTAATGTCCCGCTGTGCTGCATGTTTTCCCCACAGTCTCTCTTTACCCTCTGTCCAAACAGTGAGTCAGCAAAAAATCTCCCTTTCAGGCTCCCATTGGTCATCTCTAATACAGCGTTTCCTTCTTTACCTCTGCTTTCTTCAGAAGACTTTGATTATTCTGCAGATGCTCCACATCTGTCATATACCATTGGAAACAGGCAGATCAGGGAGAGGAGGGGGGTGAGGGACAAAGTGAGAGTGTTGTTAGGAATATCAGTTCATCAGGCTGTTGTGGTCAGAAGCTTTTCTAAAATCCTGAAGATATGACAGCAGTGCAGTTTACTTTATGCAGAGAAATGATTTTTTTTTTTTTTTATTGGCCTAAGGTATGTTTAAGCAAAAACATTGACCACTGAGAGGCTGCGTTTGTGTGCTATGAAAGTATCTTACGTGACGCTTTTCATCTCCATGGCAGCATGAGACTAAGACACCACCTGAGGACAACGTAGCCCCCTTTTTTCAGTTTTCTTAGCCAATCTGTCAAGACTCAGATGTCATTAAAAGGCAACTCCATCAGAGCACGAGAAGTGCCAGTCAATAGGAAACATCTTTTTCAGAGTCGTCTTTTTTTACTCTCTACCCATTTGCTCTCATTTTTCCTGCAGACCTCACAAGTCACCATGTTGTTTCTTCTTATCGGTTTACCCCGTACCCATTTAGCCAAATCCTTTCTTTGATGAGTGCGATTATGACATTTTCAGTTCATTTGGAAATCACCCTCTCTCAGTGACATTTAGAGGGACTTGCACATATGCTGAATTAACCTATAAATGCATCCTCATTGTTCTTGACCATCAGAGGAGCATGACCGTCTTTTCTTTTTCAAAGCGGGGGGGATGGAGCCATGTGGCAAGTGGCACTCGTATCATGAAAACAAGCTTTTTCAACCAAAAGAGGCATTCCACATCCCCCGCTTTAATAAGAACCTCCATCAGACACAGACACTGCCAGAAAAATAATTTATAGTAGGGGAGAGACAGCTTTTTATGAATGCAGCGCATCTCACTGACAATGTTGTGGGGTAATTGCATGTTGTACATCTGCGACTTTGCTGTCAGATCACAGAGAGGGACATAGAAAGAAATACTGAGAGGATCCTTACATTAGAGACTGTCCTTAAACCACCTTGGAAGCAGCTCTCCACACCATCTGAGTTCTCTAGAGGATACAGCCAACGAAGCCAGTTAATGACCTTCAGCTCTGCTCATTTATTCACCTACAGAAGAAACAACGATGACAGCAATTGGATGTGGCAGTGAGCTTACTCCTTTGTGAAGCACAATGTATGAAGACTGCTCTTGAACAACTGTTTATTGGTACTACAAAATAACGCTGGGACCACACTGGGTGGATTACTTAAAAGAATATTGTGTGCATGGATATTTTCTCTAATGCTGGTGTAAATCCTGCCTCATTTGTTCATATGTCACACGATATCAATATGACAGTATTTAAAAATTAGGGTCACACTCAGGGTTTTTTTTAATACTCCTTTGACATCTTTAGCAGAAATTCTAAAACATAATTTTCGGTGACTACTTTGCATGCACAAAATATTGCATTTTACCCTAATTCTATAAAAGACAATATTCCTACTGTGCTGTTTACATGGTCAATGAAAACAAATATTCCACTAATATGACTGTTTTCATGCAGCTGTGCATACTGTGATTAACAAAGCTCTAACATTTCGTTTATCACACCAAAATACAGAAAAGCATTTTTTTTCCTTTGGGTCAAAGTAAGGATTTTTGGGTAAAACCCTCAACTATACATGTCCAAAGAATGCTTCTAAAACCTGAATAATATTGGAATATTCCACATGTCTAGATCAGAAAATGCTGGAATTGGAAAAAAGGCCTAATTCAGAATATCCAAACCGAATGTAATGTTTAAATTACCTGTATCAAATTCAGAATTGTAATTGTAATAATAGTGTGAATGCATCATTCATTCATACATTTTCAATCTCTCACTGATAGATATGGCAGGCATTGTCATCCGATGTGCTGTCACAAACCTACTTCAGCCGTTCTTATTTTTTGCCATGAATCACAGGTTCCTCGATGGGAACGTGCTGGAAATCAATAAGGAATTCCAGCCGCACCTCGGCGAGGGAGGCCGCATCCTTGAGATCCGCTCGCCTGACATAGTGGCCAGTGTGAAGAAGGCAGCTCAGGCTGTGGGCTACACAGAAGGAGCTCTTCTGGCCCTGGCCATCATCATCATCCTCTGCTGCATCCCTGCCATCCTCATCGTTATGGTTACCTACAAACAGTGAGTACTCTTACTGCAGTGGTAATGACTGGGTTCCACACACAATTAATCATCATTAACAGGTTGTCATGAAATTAAGAGGGAAATATATTTTAATTAAGCATTCTTGGGAGAGTGGGGAATATGAATCCTACATCCTATACCCTATGAACACAATCACCATATCTATCTATCTATCTATCTATCTATCTATCTATCTATCTATCTATCTATC
>JAPQRN010000008.1:18177986-18203662 GCA_037367275.1 Coranthus polyacanthus | reverse complement strand
GACGCTCTTCCGATCTTCTCTCTACCTCTAAACAGCTTGCTCCCCCACCTCCACCTCCCCTTCCTCCCCCTCCCTCCCCTTCTAGCGATCAGTCACGCCCAGTCGTCCAGTTTGTTCCCACCTCGTTGCCACCTGTGTCCTCGCTTCGCCCCGTTTCAGAGCGCAAACGCCCCCCTCCTCCCCCTCCTTGCATCCCATCGGAAACTGATATGGGGAAGAAAAAGGAGCTTAAAGGAATCCTCAAAAACATACAAAATCTAGCAGAAATAGAGAGGTCTGTTGCCAACCTGTACAGCCAAGTGGACAAAAGTTGCAAGGTGCCCAAGTTTAACAAGAAACCACAAGTGACTGAAGAATCAGAGGGTGCTAACAAACTGCAAAGCTCTGATCCCGATGATGGGCAGAGCATGCCAAAACCAAACAATCCCATCTCTGCAGTCCAAATCAACTCAACAAACATGAACTGTACTGAAAATGAAACAAGTCAACTGAATATTGCAACAGAGGTTCAGGAGACAAGCCATTTGAACTTGAACAGTTCAAACTCTGCCGAGATCAGTGAACACTCCTCTCAGTCGACAGTTTTCTGACTTTGACTCTTTGTCTGTATATTCTCATTATTTCCCTTTATACATCTTCATGCCTGTTGTTTTTGTGTTCTTTCTCAGCTCTGTTTTATTACTTGCACTGTGGATAGTATTTCATATGAGCTTTAGCCATGATTTTCAAGTGTTTTTTCAGAGACAAAATGCTTCTTTTTTTTTTTTTTTACTTCATATTTTGTGTGAAAATCCAATTTTAGTGCCAGCTGCCAAAACATGTACTCAGTTCTGCCACAGTGACTGTACGCTTATGGGCTTGCATTAGGACATAAAAGAGGCTTGCATATATCAGTTCTGCTTAGTTCTGCTGTTTCATTGCCTGTTATAAACTGCCATAGATGAAAAGATTTATGACGGTCATATAGCGTTTAATTTTAATTTTAGTTTAATTTAGAGATCATTTTTTAAATGCCTCACCTGTTATAAGTATATTATTTCAGTTCAGTTTTAATGTTAACACTGCATTCCCAAAACTACTTTCTAATTTTATTAACACCCAAAGTTTCTAAAGTCTACAGCCAAAGGGTCTGTTTAGCAAACCTTTTTGCTGAGAGGGACATCGTTCTTTTGCTTGCATGCAAAGATAAGAGCATGAAAATTTAGGATGCTGTTGCTTCTGCAGACTCCAAATTAACCAAAAGAAATATTATGATGTTAGACACTTTTTCAAATGAGGGGAAATTACCGTAACAAAAAGATTTTCCAAAGGTATGCAAATTCTGAGTGCCTGCTCCTTTTATTTTTGTAAAAATGTGAAAATAGCTTTGAGCATTCAGGAAAGTTGATCATTCATTTGTTGTTGAAATGCAGCATCTTCACAACCCTAACACAAACCCAAAAAAATAGTTACTGAGGTTCAGCTCATATATAAAAATATCCTCATCCACAACACCTCCGCAGGTTAATATGCACAAGCAACAGTGAATCAACAAACAAACAGCAATTATGGCCTTAAATTACAACACATTAAGTGTAATTAAATGCCAGCTACAGCATGAAAAAAAAGGCCACTCTCAAGTGAAAACATCTAATGTTGTCCAAAACGTTCGTTGCAAAAATACATTAAATGGACTTCCCTACAGGCTTTTGTTGTATGAAGAGAGTGTAGCTCTGGGGGACCTGTCTACTCACATGTCGACAGAGATCCTCCCAGCATGATAAAGTAGTCACTGTGATGTTGGGCTACACACTGGAAAAGGCTAATTAGAGAACCAATCAATCCTTAACTAGGGCCGCTGCCTGTGGGACTGTCAAGTACTGTTACCCTCTCCTTTCCTTTTCTATCCCTGTGACCTTCTGCATGTCTCATTTGTCTGCTGCTCTCTCCCTCTTCTCCTTTCGCTTTAGTTAGTTTCTAATACTTTCCAATCCTTGGCCTCTTGTTAATCTTTCCTTGTGGTTCTCGGGAGATTCTATTACCTTCTTAACACTCATTGCAATGCAGCCTTTCTCACCTTCTCTTGCTTTTTTTCTGTGCTCGGGTTTTTCACTTCCACCCCTCTATGTCTTTTCTCTCTCACATACCCTTCATATGTTTGTTTCACCCTCCATGCCCTAAGGCAAATGGTCTTAGCATACCTCCTCTCCAGAGCAATGTAATGTTTGATTCATCACACGTTCCCCTGATGGGCAGATCGAAGGCCTTCTAATTCTGTATTCCATGTTCACTACATGGGGTAATCTCTTTTGTAAAGAGGCTAGCAGCTCACACGCTGTTTCTTTCAGTCCAAAAAGCAGTAAGCCTTAATGGAGGGTATTCTACAAGTGGTTTTATCAAAGAGCTTTTGTTTCTTTGGTGATGCTTCACAACAATAACACAACATTGAAAAGCAATCTATTGATTTGACATGTTTTCAATTAAAAGGCCATATGATATCAAGAACATTAAGCTAAAACTGAGCTATAATTAATATCCTGGTAGACACAAAATTAGAATCGCATGAATCATCCACCTCGTTTTATAATGTGTTTTTTTTTTTTTTTTTTTTTCTCAGCAACGCTTTAACTCTGAATATGTTCCCATTTTTTCAGTGAGGTCTTGCTCATAACAAATTCACCAGTAGCATGTGTTTTGTTACATAAGAATAGACCATATTTCTTAAGTGCTGTTAAGGGAGAATGGCTACTCTTGGGGTAGGATTATAATTAATGTACAAGTCTTGTACAAGTACTTTGGTCAGTAAGCAATAATTAGGAAATTAATGAAGGGAAACTGGTAGTTCGTGGTCCACTAGTTGTAGAATATGGTCATCCAGAATGGGGTATTAATAAGTGTCTTATAATGACTAATAAAGAAACAATAAGCTATTAATATATTTGCTAATAAGCAAGTAGTTAATAGTGAATCTGTGTACCTTAATACAGGTTAAGTATTCCGATTTTTTCTGCTTAATTGGTTGGAGTAAAAACTGAAATATAAATATATAGCCAAGATCTCCATGATAGGTAATGATACTCTTCATTGTTGAGAATTCGGGTGTAAGTCTCTTCTTTCTCCACAACATTACCTTGTCACTCATCTTACCCCAAGTTCCCTCTTGTGCAAACCTTCCTTCGGCGGCTGTCTGCTGGGCCATTTTTCTTGATGTTGCATCGAAGCAGCAGTAGCCACAAGCCAAGCCAACCGATCATCCATCAGATCCCAATCCTTTCATCCACTCTGCCTTGGAGGTGTGGTCATATGGCTGTGCCCTGTCCCTGGTCTCTGCCCATAATAACAGATTACAGTTCTCCGGAGGAAGCTCACATCATTGCATGGCTATATATCTGAGTGTGAAAGTCGTCATTATTTATGGGTCCGGACAGGTTACAGTTGTACGCCAGTGAACCTGGAGGTTTCAGCTCCGTTATTTGCCGTTTCTCATCGACTTGCGCCAAGTACACTGTAGATGCACTGTTGTCCTCAGGAGCAGCTGTCAGATGTTTTTATGCTTTTTTCAGAGTGAAACTCCTCTGATTCTCTCGCCTCAATACAGAAGAAAAAATGTCTGAGACAAAGAAAGATACATAATAATATGATAACCAAAGACAATTTCATTAAATATCTTTGACTCAGTAATTCTTCCATGAATCACAATGTCCTTTTCATATCTACTAGGAGATGCTCTAGATATGTCTGTATAAACAATGACTTTTTTCAGTGTCCAATTTTCCCAGCCTCTTTGATATTTGCATTTATTGTGTTTTTTTCTCTCCCTGTTTGGATATGATAGCAGAAAAACACGAGCCCACACCACTGTGATAACTTTGTGGCATTAGGCACCCTTTTTAGAGCTGAACAATATCTGCAACTCAGTAATTTAACAAATGAAAATGCACAGTAAGTAAAACTGAATTTTCTGTAGTGGTCAGCAGAATACACATGTGCTAGTCTTGTAGACTTAACATTTCATTTCTTTTAAAAAGCGCTTGCAATGTTGCTGTCAATCCATATTCATTATTTGCCTTATTTCCTTCTTTCTGCAGGAGGCGAGGCCACGGCAGGCAGGTAAGCATTCTTATTGTGATGTGTTTTTATCTTATTGTTGTGCCAAGACATTTTGTCACTCTTCAGGCAGCTTGAGGCAGCTTATATCCTATTATTCTTATCTACCCACTCTTCTGATGGAAAACACTGAGTGAGATTAAGATGAGATCGCAGCGATAGGGCTCCTAACACTGACATTACAGTTAAGGTTGATTTGAAAGTCTGTTGTATTTCTCAAATGTTCCTGTCAAACAGCAGATAAGAATTTGGATGAGTTGGAGTTTTTTTTTCTTCACTGGAAAAAAAAAGCACAATCATGGACCAAACAAAGTGAAAGTGTTTTTTTTCCATTTAAATTGCCCCCACAAATAGCCTGTGAGCATCACACTTATTGCTCCATGTCTTGTTTTTTTATGCGCTTACAAAATATTGTTTCTTACTTCTTACTCCTCCATCACTTGGTTAACACATTTCCTCTATTTTCATGGTTTGTTTCCATCAATATTTTATTAATCTTTTCACCTTGTACCTCTATGCCCTCCATGGACTTGGCAAATAGTACAGACCTTTTTTTTCCAGCTTATATTTTAAAAATGTAAAGTCTTCCTTGTGTTTGTCTCTGCTGACCATCCCTTCCTTCCATTGCCTTATCCTTCTTCTGTACTAATCTTTGGCAGCAACAGCAACTGCTGAGGCCATCTCTTCTGAGACCTGAGGTAGAAACATTCCCGCTTTTCTTAATTCACAGGGATTGTAGTCACTCTGCTCACCCTGTGCTCTTCTTCTGTCATCTTCCACCGGGGAGTGCTGAGTAATTTCTCTGCTTCTCTGAAATGCAGGAGCTCTCCATGGAGTCAGGTATCGACCCAGGCCAAGACTACTACTCGCAGGACTACTATAATTATGACCAAGGGTGAGCATGAAGCCTTCTGACTTTCTCATCTCTCATCAGTCTTACTAATACATAATCTTATTTATCATGACCTTCCCTTTTAGTTTCGAGTGCTGAAGCGTTTTGGGGTTGAGAGCATTTCCTAGAAGTTTAGAATAAATAATGAGCATAACTTCTCCCTCAGCAGTGCATACCAGCTGAGTGTTTACCCTCTCTACTCCCATAAATTGAGATCAATTATGGTGCCTCGAGTCGGGCACCTGAAGGCATAAAAGTGTTTTCCCACAGCTTAATGGAAAGAGGGTGTTTTTGGCTTGGATGCTACGGTGCCCATATGGTCTTAGGAGGAAAAACGTGGAACTCAAAGCTGTAACAGCTGCTGAGAAATTGTTATTCATTAAACGCTCTTGCTCTATGGCAGGTGACGTCCACCACTCTGGGGAATTACGCTGCAAGTTTATCAAAAATGGGGGCAGCTTTTACACCCCGCAGGCCTAAATCGGTGCAAGAAACTGACGAATGTTGAAAATTTCCCCATACTGAAATTAGGCTTTTTAATTGCTGCTATATTTGTTCATCTTGTTCATCTTACCTTGCCTCTCTAGGTTTGGCTGAGTGTAATTAGCTCAGCTGTTGCTCTGTGTCTGAATCACACTGCTCGTCCTGTGCAACAAGCTGTAATTATATTTTGATGATATGTCAGAAGGTTCATTGTAAAAGCTGCTGTTGCCAATGAGTGTCCCATCACTCTGACCAGATGCCTTTGATGTGTTTCTGTTTGCATTAAGGGGCACAATTTAACAGCAGTTAAGCTCTTAATCCAGCAATCAACCAAGCGTGTGCTCCACAGAGCCACTCTTATACATTTAGGAAGGTGTCTGTGACTCAAATTGCCTTCCTTTGCTCTTTGCTTCAGGCTCCTCTTAAATTTAGTGTTTTAGAGTAGGAGGAATAATTCACATCTTCGGTTTCAATAATATATTTGAGTTAATTTTGGTCATATTCACACTAATATGAATAATGTTATTCTAGAAAATAATCTGAAATATGAATCATGTTTTAGAGAATTTTCACTTACACTGTTTAAAGGTAATTTCCTAAAGTTCTTTTCATTAAAAAAACAGCATGCTCTTCTTTTTTGGCTCTATTGGCCATGATAAATACAATATACTGCCACCTCTTGGTACAATGAGAAGTGTGTCTAGTCAGACAGTGGACACATCATGCCTGTTTACTGGTGATTTGATGCAAACTATGAAGTAAAATCAAGAAATAGGCTCATAAACAACACAGCTGCAGATTACATCATATCTGTGCCAATATTCAAAACTTGTAAGAAGATTAAATTAAAATTTAGCACAGCATTTCCACTACTGTCTGCTGTTTGGTTATCAGCCGATAGAAATTCAACATCACATCTTCCTCCTCGTATGCTACATCCACTCCATCTAAGCGTGTGCCCCTGCCCTTCCTGCTACCTAACCTACGACAGGCAGGCACCACCAAATGGAGTGCAGCTTGTCGCGTCTAACACTCTCTTGATGAAGGCTTTGTAGCCAAAAATAACTGGGAAGACACACAGCAAATGGGAGAGAGTTATGCAACCAGATTTTCATTTTCAAGTGTTCTAATGGACTTTGAATCATCACTTATTGCCCCACAGGTTCTCATTTTACCATACGTTTTCATTCATTCATTTATTAGAGCCTTTTGGTTAAACAAATGGTAAATACTAATTATACTCCATAACATTTAGCTGCTTTGGAGTTAAAAGCTAATTTGGCCTCTACTGTTTTGCTGTTTTCCTTTTTTCCCTTACGCTTGGCATTTCAAACTTGTGATGTGAAGTGATTTTTAGAAACAGCAGCAAATCACCACAGCAATTACTGCTTATCAGATCAAAGATATGCCAAATCAAGAAAAGGATTTGGACCAGACAGATACTAAAAAAAAGAGGATAATGAGAAAAAGTTAAGTTTAGAATTCAAGCACCAACTACACACATGTTGTACTTAGAAACACAAACAAACATTTTAAAACAGTGCAATAAGTGATTATTCAGTTAATTCATTACTGACTTTAGTAAAAACAAAAAGAATTATATTTAAGTAATTGTGAATAGTGCAATAAGATTTAGTTCATGAATTATCATTAAAGTTTTGTATTAATGTTAATATTTTGTGCTCTTTTTTTTAGGTATGACTATCCTCCATATGGCAGTCGAAGGAGGTTAATACCTCCCATGTATGATGAATATGGAGAGGTGATCATGGAAGATGACGGTTATTACTACAGTCCACATGGCCCTGAGGTATTATCCATTGTTAAATATAAAGTTTATGCAAACACAGTATTTCCCTATTGGACGTAAGTCAAATGTATGTTTAAAACTCCACACTGTAAACCCTGTGTTAAGTTCCAACATTGTGACTATTTTATCTTAAAAAAGGTTTCTGAATTAAATATGACTGTCTTAGGGCCGAGGCCGAGGCAGAGGCAGAGGTCGTGGGCGAGGTAGAGGCCCACCCAAGAGAGTTGCTTTTAGAGACATGCCACCAGAGGATGAAATCGAACAAGCTGAGCCAGCAGAGGAAGGCGAGCCTTCCAAAGCTGCCAAAAAACTGAAGTCTGTCATGAAACTCAGCAAACTGTTGGCAGCCAGCAAGGGAGGAGAACAGCCATCTGATGCCGGACCCTCTGGATCATCTCCATGGAAGAAAGCCAAAATGTTCAAGATGTTTGGCAAGGGGAAGAAGGACGACGACTATGCCAAACTGATGTCTGCTCGCCGTATTGACAGCCAGGAGAGTCTGACTGATGGACCGGCACTTATGGGACCAATTGACAGCAAGTCTGAAGTCCGCAGTAAGCTTGGCAAAGTTTTGAAGAAAATCAACCTGGGTAACAAGTTGCAGGGCCGGAGAAAGTCACAGAGTGATATAAGCCATGTATCCGTCACAGGCAGCGAGAGAGACGAGGAGGCCTCACAAGTAGCCAGTGAGGAGGAAAAGAAATCTAAAGTGTCTATTAGTGTCACTGAAAGTGAACCAGAAGCAGGTGCAAGTGGAAGCGGAAGCGGAGAGAAAGGCTCTGATGAGGAAGCCTCTGAGAAAAGCAGTGTTGACAGAGATTATCTGAAAGTAGATTTAGATCGGGATGATGCCAATGAAAGCACAGTGGACTCAGAGGAAGAGCCAGAGGAAGAGCCTGGGGATTCTGACGAGGAAGGCAAATCTGAAGGAGAAGAAGAAGAACAAAGTGAGAGAGAATCCGCCAGCGAGAAAGAATCTGCGACAGAAAGAGAGTCAGGGTCAGAAAAAGAGTCAGAGTCAGAGAAGTCGTCGGGCACTGAGAAGGAGTCAGGGTCAGAGAAGGAGTCAGAGTCAGAGAAGGAGTCAGAGTCGGAGAAGGAGTCAGGATCTGAGAAGGAGAAGGAGTCAGAATCTGAGAAAGAAACAGAATCAGGAACTGGTACTGCAACAGAGAAGGAAAGCAGCACAGAAAAGGGCTCAGGGACAGAGAGAGACTCAGATGAAGAGTCAGAGGAGGAAGAGGCTTCAGAGGCCACAAGAGAAAGCGGGTCTTCTGCTCGCTCTTCTGTGAGATCATCTGCCACTGAATCCAGCAAGGGGAGCAGTGCTTCACAAGAGAGTGGAAGTGGGAGTGGGAGTGGTAGCAAATCAAGTAAGAGTGCAAGTGCAAGTGCAAGTGCAAGTGCAAGTGCAAGTGCAAGTGCAAGTGAAAGTGGCAGTGGCAGTGGAAGTGGCAGTGGCAGTGGCAGTGGAAGTGCTAGCAGCGCTGGCTCTTTATCTGGCTCTAGTGTGCAGTCATCACAGCGAGGCAGATCATCGGAGAGTGCAGTGAGCTCAGAGAAGTCCAGTGAAGAACTCAGTGAGGCTGAATCAGGGACAGGGACAGGAAGCGAGGCCGAGTCAGGGTCAGGAAGTGAAGGCTCTTCGTCCCGCCGATCCAGTCAGAAAGCATCTGGGTCGAGTTCACTTGGTAGCGAGGAAAGTTCTGCAGGTTCCCGGTCCACCAGCGGCAGCCAGCGTTCCCGAAAGTCCACCCTGACCCGTGGATCAGAGGGCACAATCACAGAGGAGAGTGAAGAGGAGGATGAGGATGAATCAGAGACTGCTGATGAGAGCAAGGAGTCATCCAGTGAGCAGAGTGATGAATCAACGAAGTCCAGTGCAGCCGCTGGTAAACCTGGGCCTTCTGCCCCCTACAAAGCACCCCCTTATCCCTCTGAGATCAAAAGCAGAAGTATCTCAGAGGAGTCATACGAAGGACTGTCGCCTATCACTGAAGTGGATGAGGACGCCATTTCCTCTGACAAATCTTCATCCAGTGGATCAGAGGCCAGCAGTGCATCAAAAGACTCAAAAGCGACATCAGATGCTGATTCAGACTCTGAAGGAAACTCAACTGCCTTCTAGAGAGATATATTGTCTGCTATGAAGTAAGAGTGAATAAAATTACCCTTGCATGGGAGTGAAGAGAACATTGCTTGCCTTTTCAGAGTGTTTCAGATACCCACTTTTTTCCATTTCCCCTTAGCAAGCAAAAACTTTGCTGTTTCCCTGCTGCAAAATATCATAGTTCTGCTGTCTTTTCCACATCTTGAACTTATTTCTGTCTTTGACATTTTCTTTGGGTGCCTTTACTTTTTGAATAACAATATTCTCTTGTTTCTCGTGTGAGATTTTGCATGTTGCTGTCCAATCTGCTGGAATTGAATGTTTAACGTTGGTTTTGTCACTTTACTTTGTAGGATTTTTTCCCCCCTTATAAACAGGATTTAACCCTAACCCAAAATTTAAGTATCACAAAACAGAGAAATCACAAAGCACCTCTAGTCTAATTTTAAAGGTTAGATTATGTGGCTATTATTCAGGGAGACAACAGATCGTTTCCAAGTATGCTATCTTTGATATGAATACAAAACAATTCCAAACATACGGAGTGGTTTAATTTCGTCGTGGAATGGGCGTCACCATCTTTTTAGTTCTGACTTGAGGTTGGTACAGTGGCACAGAAAATAATGCATCTAATTCAACCATTTAAATGTTTGTATTTTGGTTCCTGATCCCGAATACCTTTCCAAATCATTTGTTAGCTGTAAGGGTCTGGTGCTGTGCCTATTGACAGCTAGTGCCACAGGTAATGAAAGAAGCTGATCTATCAATCCTGGCTATGTAGAGAACATTAAAAGCAATGTAATAGTCTCCTTTACAGCTTTCTAGCTATATCCACGAAGAATTGCAACAGAAAAAAAGCACAGATGAGATTTAAAGGGCTTTACAAATCGTTGAAAGTCAGTTTATTTCATTAATTTCTTCATTGTTGGAGAAGGGATTAAAGCACTTGTTGTAGCACCACCAGAGCTTCTGTATGAACAATTAATCACAATGAATAACTTACACCAAACTGGCAAAGGTAATCTGTTTTTTAGTTCTTTTTTGGCAAGAATTTGGACGACATACCACAACAATATCACTATCAAACTTGACTATCAGCACTGTCTTTTAAAGGTTGTACCCTGTCTTTTTGAACAAAACTTGCGCAAACCTTAGAAAAGAAACATATTGACTGTGACCCTTTCTTTCCTCTTATCAGTCTGGGAGAAAGAAGCGCATTAAGCTGGTGATAGATCGAGAGAATGAGACCACCTCTACCGGCGAGGAGAGCACCACAGAGACCCAGCGGCCCCGGCTCTCCAATGTCAACAGCCACAGCAACATCAACGGGAACATCTACCTCGCCCAGAACGGCACTATAGTCCGAACACGGCGGCTGCCTCACCCAAACAACCTAAAAGTGGGGTCCCCGTGCCGACTGGGTAAGCATTTTAAAAAACTCGACAAATTGGGTGTAACTCATGAAGAACCTCCACCTATTAGTATTGAGGGAACAGGAAACAACAACACAGAAAACGGAACAGGTACAATTATTTCCTCTAACGTGGATGTCAACCTTAACACTCGGTCCTCCTGTGGCTCCCTGGGATCTAGCATCACAGGTCTTAAAAGTTTTGGGTCCAAAACCAATATTGCCAAGGCCTTGATTGACAGAAACAGCAGCTGTGTCACTGAGGAGCAAGAGACTTCTGTTGACAACCATAAGGACAGTAGGGAAACACTGGAGTCCCACAGTGACCACACATTATCAGACGAGGAGGAGTTATGGATGGGACCCTGGAACAACCTGCACATACCAATGACAAAACTCTGACTGGCCATGCAGAAAATGAATTTAGTTGTTTTTACTTTACTATATCTGTCATGTTGTTTTTGTTCAGCGAAAAAAAAAAACGATCGTGTGCCTCAACTGCATAAGCTCAATTACTGTCAAAAACAGGTGATTGCACTTATAGACAATTTTTATTTTTTTGTGAACGATTTAGTTAACCAGAATATATGAAAGTATGTTTGGCATTTACCTCCGACAGGGCTACTAAAGATGGGAATACAGAGGTGTAAGGCAATGAGTGCCTCAAAGAAACATGAGATTTTACGTGAACTGTGCTTGACTGTCATTTTAATTCTTTATTCAACACTGAAGATGGGCCTCTTTCATCCAGTTTTGCTTTTCTGTTCTCTGCCTCATTCTCTTTTTTTAAATTTTTATTTTTTATCCTGAAACAGATCACCAAGAGATTGTTCATTTTACACTGAAAGCAAGAGTTTCTAATGATAGAGATCTTTACAGAGAAATCATGGTAAACTTGAAAAAATGTGATTATAGAGTATTTAATTATTTAAAAAAAAAACTTATTTTGCTAATGTCATTTTATTGCAGATGATTAAGATTGTCATTGATTATTTGTTATTATGTTGTGATCACTTGACAATGTTTTTGAAGAATTTCTGAACAATATGAGAAATTATTTTTGTCTATTTTGTATCTAACAGAGATGGAAAAAATCTAACATATTACATTAAAGACATAATACCCATATATCTGTCATAGCTGTATTTCAACAGTGGAATATGACAGTATACTCACAGTGTTTTATATAGACATTTGTAACTACAGAATGTGATATTTTCAACCCCTTTACATGATGCAGATTCACTCTGTTGGTGATAATTTATTGAAAGACACATCAGGACCCCATACATGGGAAAAGGACTACCAAATACTGTATCAGATTCAACAATAAAGTTCTAACCTATTTTATTGCTGTGTACTGTGAAGCATAACTTTTGTAAAGATGCAAATAACGTATAAGACAGAAATGAAAATGAAATGAAAAAGTTTTGGCTTTGAAAGATAAGAGTCCTTGAACTGCATAATAGAGATGAAGTTTTAATATAAGGTGGTGCGCAGCAGTAACACTCAGCAGTAAGCTTATTAAAATACACTGCCTGCAAGAGGGGTCTGTCAGAATGAGGCCCTCTCTGCGCAATGGGCTTTCAACTTTGAAGAAGAGCAATGACAGGTCACCAAACATGGGGATATGGATAGCTACTGTATCTCTGAAAAAAGTGCGATGTATGCAGGGGAAGTCTGAGAAACTGACAGTCTTGTTGAGCCCAATTTCTCACCTGTCAACACAAAGTGGGAAAAAAAATGTTAAGGGATGGCAGAGATTGTAACCAAAAAAGCATGAGACAATGGAAATCTCAAGCACAACCCGCTCATTTGTTTCTTGGTTTATCTGACTGAGATTGACACATCTAACACCTCCACAATGACATTTACAAAAAGTGTCCTGCAGTCAATCAAACTGCGCGAATGCCAATCAAGTTCACAGAGATCTTTGTAGGCTGAAGTTCAGAAATGAGCAAGAGCTGAATGCCAGAGTGAAGTCGCATGAAAAGATGCTCAGAAAATAGGTCAGGAGGGAATCTTGTTTCTACCACAACAAGCCTGGTGTCCTAAAGGATCAAAACAAACCTCTGCGCCATGCGGATGGAAGAAAATGGCAACGAGACCTGCAGAAAAGCATGACTACCAGCTGGGTTAGTTGTCAGCTGTGTTATTTTTTTTAAACTGTTAAGTGTGTCACTGTGTGTGGATTAATTCATGTATAGTTACCACAGTGAGAACGAGGGTTTCCCTACTCTATCCTTCGCTGTCCATCAAGAGGAACCTGCTAATGTGATATACTGTGGCTTTTTTCTATTAAATCAAACTTACGATGGCAATATTCAACATAGCTTTCGAATTAGGACATTATAAAGAGTGCGTTAAAAAAAAAAACCCTCTGAATTCTCTGCCAGACAAAAGACAAATTAGCAGTGCATCTGTGATCTTGTCAAATACAAGGACATACTTCACAAATCCCTTTTTTGGAGTAACTCCTGATGAATTGGATTAAAACTCTCACAGCGATTAATGCAAGGCTTTCTTCTTAACATTTCAGACTGGCACAGGATTATGTCCCAAGGCTTTTTTTTTTTTTTTTTACCCTGATCATGTCACTTCATTGATTAAATTACAGCATGAAAACTGGGCATATCTCTGTGGTAATGAATCTCTGCTCAGACATGACAGAACCCACAACCCAACACCTCCCCAAATGAGATTTAGTTTCCATTTGCATTTAATGTTCATAAAACACGAGACAGGCTGCAGATGGTCAAATGTAGCACACCAAACACAAATATCAAAGCAGATATTCTGTGTTTTTAATACCCAGTATTACAACATTCAGATTAGCAGAGGTGGGAGGTAGCAAAGTAAAAAATACTTTGTTACCTCCCACCTCACCTTAGGTACTTTACGGAGTATTTCTTTTTCTGACGACTTTCAACTTTTCCCTGCATTTTAACACAAATATCTGTACTTTCTACTTCTTACAATTTCAAAACTATCTTGTTACTTTTTTTAAAAACTTTTGATGCACTTGATTATTTTCTGGTTTTGCATCATTGCGCGTCTTCATAATATCAAGGCATAGATGTGACATAACCATAGACTGTATATAAAAGATGGACAAACCCTCCATGACGTCACCCATAGGTTTTCCAAAGAGCAGTTTTGAAAGCTCATTTGTGGAGGCTGTGGACGTCCCCATGTTGGCTCTGCCTACTTCTGGCTAATCCAAAAATGGACTAAAGAGGTGGAGCGTGAGTGGGTCTGAGGCGGGGTGAATGGAACCTGTTTCTGAGACACTCTACTACTTAATAAACAGTAACACAAACAGTTGTTTTTGGTAACAGTATTGTCAAAGTCGAGAGACACACTAGTCACGGCTACCTGAGCTAATTTGCTGGCTGGCTGACCAATACGAATTAATGCTAACATAAGCTAATGCAGCTATGTTACTCTGGTTATTGTGATTAAACTTCATGATAGAATCCTATGGCGGTCTTGTTAGTGTAACTCCTTAAACACAACTACAGCAGAGCTTCCTGTCAGGGAGAAAAATAAGTTTTATTCAGCAAACAAGGGTCTGAATGTCTGACTCAGCAGCCGAGCTAACGCTAGCTGTTAACCACAGCACAGACTCACCTGTCAATCACAGAGGCCCTTCCCTTAATTATACATAACTTTAAGACTTAATATAATCTAAACAAGTGAGTTATATGAAAATTGACAGCCGGTAGAAATATAAAACTTTTACTTTCACTCTTTCACTTCAGAGCATGTACTTTGAATCAGTGCTTCGACTTTTACCACAGTATTTTTTCTATACATGTATCTGTACTTATGCCTGAGTATTCTTCTTTTGCTCTTCTCTTTGTTATTTTGTCACCAGATTATGCTTGTCACATTAGAGATTGTGTGCATACAGTGAAGCTAAAGTGCAGGCCCAGATTTACCACAACCCTATCCAATTAAGTCATTTTATATTTTGTCCAATTAAAAAATCGGTGTAGGCAGTTGACATTTAACAGTTACATGTGCCCTAGCTGGTCTCCAGATAGCAGCTTGTAAAGTAGGATGACAACAGTATTATCAGCCTTCATAAGACAGTGGCAAGGGCAAAAGTGGACCCACATAACATCCTGCCCTATTTCAGTAACGTGATTTAAAGTACCACAAATCAAACCCACCCACACATTAGCGTCTAGATGAGTTGTCTGCGTTCATCGAAAACGCCATGGCTGTACGAACACACGAGAAGTGCCACGTTTAGTGAAACTTTTTGGATGTAAAAAAGAAAATTGTAGCCAACTGTGCTATGGTTTGGTTTCTGCATTCCTGACAGCAAGTGCGGGGATGAATGGGCTAATATCGTATGTCAAGAAATACACCTCTGCCTGGGATGATTCTTCACTGTCTTGCACCGACATCACACTGGGCTCTAGTTTGTGTCTGAATAAAATTGTTCATTGTGGATCATCCATCACTGGCATCTATATCTACAGTGGGGTC
Source organism: Coranthus polyacanthus (assembly GCA_037367275.1). Taxonomy (NCBI): domain Eukaryota; kingdom Metazoa; phylum Chordata; class Actinopteri; order Kurtiformes; family Apogonidae; genus Coranthus; species Coranthus polyacanthus. The sequence goes on along the minus strand of JAPQRN010000008.1, from coordinate 18,188,373 downwards.
TGCATGGATTTTTTACAATTCAAAACCAGTTGGGACAGCTTACAGAGAACCACGTGAGGCGTCCAAAGCTCATGGATTTGAAACAGGTGAGTGAGCTGCAACCATGTAGCAACAGAATTTGGCGTGCTGCAATGGAAGAGTGTGTTGTTGGACTGCGGTCTCTGCTGTGTTGTTACATCAACATGTTTAATTTGCTCCATCTGCTGATATTTGATGTAGGCTATGGGCCTATACATGTTGAGCTTGGAACCAGTCTTTCAGTTTATTTGTCATGTTTGTCATTGTGTGAGTATTGTGCTGTTTTGGATGAGCAGTCAACAGGTAGTTAAGTAGGTTAATTTCATTTTAAGACTGAAAATGTTTTTCTATATTTTTTTCTTTTTCTTCATTTTTCAGTATGTCGCTGCTCTTTACTGCCGTGCATCACTACACGCTGGCTTGTGATGCTTCTTCACTGGTGCACCCCTGCACGCTGTGGTATGTTGATGCTGATATGCATGATATGATATGCAGAATGTAGAATGTCTGGTCTGTTACATGTGTGTGCACAGTAAACACAACAAATGAGAACGAGTCAAATATTACTCAGTCAGGGTAAATGACTCCGGAACAGTGGTGTGGTTGTGTGTGTGTAACCTTGCAGTTAAAATCAAGATATTAGGTAATAGGTCCGTCCTTTTGTTCATAACTCTACCCAAATTATTATTTTTATTTTTATTTTTTTTGGGGGGGGGTTCTGCCTGCATCATAGCAGTAAAGGCACAAAGTGATCTCTTGCTCCATTGCAGTGATGTACAACAACTTGCAGTCATTAACAGGAAAACCAGAAGACTTTAGGTACAAAAACTAAAACAAAATATATAGTGAACTTAATTTTTTTTTGTTGGAAACTGTTTAACAAGGCAAAGACCTCCTACATGAGAAGGAAACTGGAATAATCATAATTTATTTAGGGAGATTTAGACCACAGAGCTGATTGCTTTAGTAAACAATTCTGCCCCAGTTGGACTTTCATAAACACTGATAAAATCTGAAATATTTATATGTGAGTTACAGTATCTACCAATTCATCTTTCCTCTTAAAAGCTTGAATGATACTGAAATCAAAACTAAAATATATTCAAGATGCTCTGTTCCTGGCGTACTTTCTTTAAACTTATTTTGCCACTAAGGCCAATCGCTTTATGCACTTGTTATATTGCCCACAGATTTTATATGGTTTTGTCCTTGCAAAATGAAAGCAACATTAACTGGATGTACACCCAATATTCACCCCACTACATCCTGAAGAAAAGTCTCTTGAGTTGTGTGGGCAAGACAGCATACACTGGTTTATTTTACTTTTATTGAAAAGAGCAACCAGCTTTGAGAGCTTTAAAAATGAACTGGGTATATAAAAAGAATATATTTCTTTTATACACCCAATTTTACCCATAAAACGTAGGTCATGGGCTGAAAGCCACCTTTTATAATGCATTTTTCTTCTGGACCTCTTATTGTTACAGTGACGTGGGTTTTCCTATACTAAACTGAATTCACAGTTTGGGTCATGAGCTTCAAAACATGCATGACTTGTTGCTGTATAACCACCACCTTGGTATTTATTTATAGATTTTCCAAAACAGATTCAGCCACAGTTTGTATTTATGCACTAGCATTTGTTGTTGACCTGTGGATGTAAATCATGACACCGAGATACTGCTGTGTTTCACAGAGACTCATAAATCTCTGGAGGCTTTATAGCGGGAGATTATTCATACACAGGACTGTCTACAAAGTTAGTTGCAGCTATGTGTGCTCCAAACACAGGTACAGGGTTGTGCTCTGTCTCTATTCTAGCTTGTGACAGCTTGCTTATTCTAATTGGCTTGTTGAGGCCTTGTTTCTGGCCCTTAGTTTAATCAGTGAAACAAGCTCATGCATGCCTGGTGCCTTTTTAAGAAGTGAACAAATTCATTGGCTTGCTGAGGATGTAGCGGATAGAGCCACGTAGCTCCTGATATGTTAACATTCAATTTGACAAGAACACGGAGTGGGTAGCAACTTCACTAAACAGCATCAATATCAAATCACCTTGTGATCAAATATTCATTATGAATGTAAAATAACACTGTAAGATCAGTAGGATTCAGATTTCCCTTTTTTATGAATATACAACCATCTGAAATCTATCAGTCCCGTGAACTAATGATTCCCTTCAAGTACAGTGTGAATGCCATCCCTTGCATTTGATGTCAGAAGATGTCTGTTGTGAGCACTGTGCCTGAAGTAAAGGCTAAAGGTTCAGTGTGATATTTCAGTGATATTTAATGACATCTACCTATGAAGTTGCCGATTTCAACCAAGCAATAATCTCCTGGGTTGAAAAGTGAAGACAACACGCCCTTGAATGTCCACTTGAGGCTCCAAAAGCACGTCAGTTCTGTTTAAATTATAGCAAGGCTTAAAGTCAAATGCATAATTCAGGGTGTGGACGCTTTGTGTGAATGGCGTGTATGTGGGAACTCCTGTTAATTGAATGCAACTCGTTTTTCCCCCAATGGACAGCCCTACTGTAGTTGTGTTTAAATAGTTACAATAACAAAATTGATGATGTATTCGAATCCTTTACTTGGGTAAAACTACCAACGCAGTAATGGAAAAATCAAGTTAAAGTATGTAACTGTTAGCTGTTAAAAGTATTTAAGGAAAAGTAGTGGTTTGGACCCCCTGACTTGATTATTAATCGTGAAGTATCAGGGAGCTGCATGTTACTGTTGGAGCTGCTGGAGGTGGAGATGGTTTGAAGACCTTTATATCCAGTTTTCTATGAACACCATGAAAACTCTAAGGGCTCATCATATGATTAATGGGAGAGAAAATACAAAGTTGTTATACACTAATCTGTTTTCAGTTTTTGTACTTATCTTTGACGTTTTGTGAGATACAGACCTTTTTCGTAGCAGATATTTTGACTTGTCATGGCAGAAAATGTACAGGAGTACTTTAAGGAGTACACGTCATTCACCAGACCCACACGCCAATTTATTGATGAGTTATTGTTGGACACTACAGCTGATCAGACTGATCTGCATCACAGCAACAATATAGAGGTGGACAGACAAACAACAGAAGAAAAATTACATTTTTGTTGTGATCGTCTAGTTAAAAACAGTGGATCTGAGGCTAGTTTTCTTCACCCTTCAAACGATTATAAGACACTCTAATGGTTGAATTAATGAATACTGAACTCATAAAAGGAGCATCAACATGATGAAAAGAAACAGTAAAAACTGCTAGTAAAAACAGTTTGTGTGTGTTCAGTGCATCTGAGGAGTGAAGTACATTCATACACTGTGTTGATCTCTACACAGTATTAAAACAGAATGCAGTTTTAATACATGTTCAGTTTGTCAATCTGCTTAAACATTCTGTCACATACAGACTTAAACACACACACACACATACTGTACATAAACTTGCACACATTTGTGCTGACGCTGATAAATGAGCAAATAAACATCCTTCTTAATTCATCTCATGGCTTTTATGTGAACAAATCCATACTCCAAATAATGAATGGTCTCTACAGAGAACTGTAAAGCTACGAGGAAGGAACAGAGTTTGCTTCAGAGGACAGCTCTGATGAAAGGACATCTCATTTTTCCAGTAATATATTTCCTCAGTTCCTTTGTCTTCCCATCTTTTCCTTGCATCTCTCCTTGTGGGAAGTGTAAGACACACAATATCCAAAGTGAGGGAAACTTGGAGACAATTAAGGGAATCAGGATGTACCCATTGTCTGGATGGCCGTGGACGTCTGTACAAAATGTCATGCCAATCCATCAAGTAATGGAGATACTTCAGTTTGAACCAAAGTGGTGGACATGTGGACTAACACATGTGGCATTTCTATGCTGCTCTTATTCTTACAATATAGAATGAGCACCCTGCTCATTCTATATTGTTTGAATATTGTTGTCTTGGAAATGAACAGAATTCAAGGTCTTTGTATTGTGTTGCAAACATTAAGCCACTGTTTGATTTGTGTAAGCAAACAGAGCAGCTGCCCTTTTGTCACATAATAATAATAATAATAATAACAACAATAATAATAATAATAATAATAATAATAATAATAATAATAATAGGTAAGATTTATATAGCGCTTTTCTAGACACTCAAAGATGTTTTACAGAACATATACATATACAGAAAAAAACAAGAAAACAGAACAAAAACAAGCAAATAAAAGGTTATGGCATTTTGGATTAGTGAGACGAAAGGGGTCAGTTACTGAAGGCTTTCTCAAAGAGATGAGTTTTGAGTTGTTTTTTAAATGACTGGAGTGAGTCTGAGTTGCCGATGTTCAGAGGGTCAGGGCAGCAGAGGCGAAAGCTCTGTCCCCCAAGGTGCGGTGCTTGGTCCTGGGGATGGGGGTCAGAAGGTTGGTGTCTGATGATCTGAGGTGGCGGGTGGTGGAGTGACGTTGGAGGAGGTCTGTAAGGTATGGGGGGGGGGCGAGGTTATTGGGGGCTTTGTGGGTGATGAGCAAGATTTTGAAGTGGATTCGGTGCTGTGTTGGGAGCGAGTGACATGTAAATAGCGCATTGATAGATGTGTAAAAAGACGTTTGATAACTGAAGCCAGACCATAAGCATGCATATTTGATTTTCTGTGTTCACCGGAGCAGTGGCTAATACGTTAATGCCACTTCCACTCAGGAATGTGTTTCCCAGGTACAGGTAAGCACTGGTTGCATTCCAAGTCCACCAGGGAGCCTCCTGAGTTGTACCTATTAGCATAGCCTATATAGGATATCCTGGCCTACAGCAAGCAATATGGTAATCTATCCATGACTCATTTTAAAGGAGATTATCACAAATCCCCAACGGAGGCAGGAGGAAACTCCTCATAATACCTATCCGTCACCATTGCATGCTCAGACCTGGAGGGCAGAACTTGACTTTAAAACCAAACCAAAATAAAACTAGAAGGGCACTTTGAGAGCAAATACCTCCACCAAGGTCCCACAGTACTGTAATTTAGTCAAATCCACAATCTTTCACTGTGAAACAATCCAGGATCCAACTGTGTGGACATGTTCCACAATTTAATGGGTTTGTCCTTGGGCCATGCCCTACAACCCTTCCATCAAGTGTTGTGAAAATGGATGGGGTAGTTTTTGCATAATCCTGCTGACAGACAAACAAATAAAGCAATGGCAACAAAAACATATCATTCTTTGGCGGAGGTAATTATACATTTCACTTTTAATTTAGAGGTCATGCATTTATGGATTTTTGGATATTTGAAAGTTGCCAAATTTATCAGTCGAAGATGTGGGAACAAATAAACACAAGAAGCCAAGAAAAAATGTCAAATTACCATACTTTTCATAATCCTGAACCCAGATACTGAGGCAGTGTGCGTGATTTGTGTGTACAGAAAAAAGCAGCTGCTGAAATTACAGCTCATGCCATGCATCTGGTGTGTGATTATTTTTGTTATTCGGTGAACTCTGGCTTTTTATTCATTAAACTATAGATAGGTCTCCTCTGCAGCTGTTTACTACAGTAGAGCCACATTCGACAGGGCTGTGTAATATTGTTCAAGCCAAACCTACGTCTTTCCTTTCATAAACTGCAAAATACTGAGATTAAGTCATTTCTTTTTTCTTAAGGGTGTAATGATTTCTCGAAAGCAACAGGTGTGCATTCTTGTCATTTTCCTGTTGTTGCGCACAGCCCAGCCACAAACATGCTTCATTAATTTTACTTGATTTGAATTCAGTAAATACTGAGGTGGTCAAAATTCATTGAGCAACATGCAATAATAAACACCCTTCCGTGACTGCATTTAAGCAGTGAAACACATTAACTAAAGCTTTTGTCTGTTAACGTTTTCCATTGAAAATATCTGGCTGAAGTAGAGTGATTGTTCTCAACGTTGACTTTGATATATGGGTTTTTTTTTTAATTCTTCATATTCTCTATCTGAAAATAGAGAATAATGTCCATTACAAGCTTCTAGATGTGAAGACGAGGTTCCTCAAATAGCATCTTTTACCCATCAGCAGGTTGAACCCAAAGATATGTAGTTATAATGAGGCAGAGAATTTAAAGTATCTCCTTGATAAAAGATTCACTGCGGTTTGTTTCACTCATCGGTAATTTGACCGGCTATTTAACACTATAGTGAAATACAGACTCGAAAAAACACCACCTGAAAACAACTCAAGAACTCACCCGTGGGCACTTATAGTATCTGCTGCTATCACAGCTTTCACTTTTCAAGTTAGGCTTTCTGAAAGTATTGTGGAACCTGGCTGCAGGCGTTTTCTCCCAATGAGCCACAAAAGCATTAGCAATGTCTGGTACTAATGTTGGGTGGTAGTGCCTGGCTTACAGTGAGTCTTACAGTTCATCCTGTGGTGCCGGAAGGGGTTCGGGTCAGAGATCTGTACAGGCCAGTCAAGCTCTTCAACACCAAAGTAGGAACACTTTGCTAAATGGGGGCACTGTCAGGTTGAAAGAGGACGGCTCTTCCTTAAACTATTCTCTCACTGTAGACATCAGAGGTTGATTACCATAAGTATTTTGATATATGTAAGTGTGTGTGTGTCCACACAGTTTTGGCCATGTAGTGGTTATATTGTCCTTGCTCCATTGGGGACAGATGAAGACATTTATCGAGCTCTGATGCTGTTGATAGTTCATTAATCCCACTGACATGTGTTGTTATTGTACAAGCTTTGGCTGCTCCCGATCGATGCTAAATTCATCAAAGCTTCCCCAAAGGCCATAGCTTGATTAACCACACTTAAGTGCAATTCATAAACATTCTGTGAATTCTCTTTGGGGCATCCAGAGGGCCCTCATTTTACTGCTGATCAATTTGGCTCTCACCTTTCCAGTTTTGCTCAGGGCTCAGCCACCTGTTAAGATTGCACTTAACCTAGCTTCTTCAGGTTGCAGCACATCATTGCTTGCTAATTAGATTTCCTCTGGAGTGCAGTGGAGCTGAAACTCTGATCAGTGAGATAGCAGGTGAACCCAAGTGAGAATAACTTTAGGAATCCCTGTAGGGCGCTGTAGAAGAGTCCAAACCTGTTAATCCTACAGAGAGACACTTCGAGCAACCATAAATGGCCATCAAAATCATGGGTAGTCCATTTTTTCCCCCAAAGAACTCGAGTATTTTCGACTAAATTATATTACAGTTCTCTTTGTATGCCAGTCCTGTCGAATATTATTATTACTTACTGTCTGTTATTTCATTTATTCAATCAACCAGGCAGCTTTTGCAGTAACATTTCCATGGATTTACTAGTGCTTTCTTTGCAATCGCTGCTCTTGAAGGATGAGGTTACGTTATTTAAATGTCATAATAATGAAATGTTAATAAACTTTAAGTCACTCCACCTGTCAGTCATATGGGATACATATTCACGCAATATTTTATTGCTGCTTAATGAAAACAGAAAAGATGCAGAAAAGTGAAAATGAGTGCTATAATTACTTTGAAATCTGTTGCCATTTGCTTCTAAACCCATTAGTCACCATTACATCAGCCACTGTCTGGCTCTCATTTTAAAAGCTTTTCACTCTGTGGTGTGATGCTTTCAACAGGAGAAAATTAATTAATGGAGAGATATGAATATACTAACTGTTTATTTGTGTCTTAGAAATGGTAGTGTAAAAATTAAAATGTGATCATAATTCAAATATTTTCTTTCAACATGCATGTAGATCTCTGAAAGTGCATTCAAGGCATGTTAATTCATTCTTGCTGTCTATTCAACCTGATATGCACAGATGCTGTAAACAGATGGCCACAAGATGGCGCCTGAAACTCACGGCTGTGGCATGACATCTGGTTTTAGCTGGTACTGACTAACAGGAAATTAAAGCTGATATTCAGCTTTAACTCTCTCTCTCTTAACTGTCCTATAGGTCCTTATAGTTGTTAGTTGGGATTATTTCTCCACAAAGTAAAAACTATTCTGTTAAAAGGCTTCACTGATGACATAATTAATTCAGTTCAGTTCAGCCTTTTAGGAACATGTTAATTCATACAAAAACAGATATTAGATGGATCTATATAATGTATCATGAGTGTAAACTAATACAGAACTGATGTCTTATTGCTGATTTTTAGAGTCTTTGGCGTATTTTGTTGGTTTTTTTTTGCATTCTCTCCAAATGTTTCCTTCACCTAATTAGCTACCTAATCAGTTAACATTTCTTCCAATCTGATTATTTTTCTTCTTTCTCGCTGGCATGTAGAGGACAACAGATCACTCCTATTTTTGGAGAGCGGTGCTTAGGCAGAGGGTAGATTCAAGTCCATCATCATCTCCTCATTTCCTGCAGCTATTTAAGACTGTGCTTCTCCAAAATAGGCGCCCAATGACCGCAGCCGGAGCTATCTGGGGACCTGTTTTCAAACTAATTCAAGGATATTAGGATGTCTTCGAGTGTTTTGTTTTGACATTTCTATACCTTGGTCGTCTGTTGTGTGAGCAAAGCGTGTGCCGTCCGACTTAATGACATTTTAGAAGTCATCTTAGATGTTTTTAGGTTTCCATAACTATATATTGTACATGTTGAGTACTTTATAATTTCTGTTCTGCACATTGTTATTTTGGAAATGTACTCAAAACCCAAAAGTAAGGTTTAACTGACAGATAGGTCAGACACACACACACAGTGCAGCTCAGTTCTACGGCATCCCGCCCAAAGGTTATATTCTATCCGAAATGTTGGGTGTGTAGTAAAATACATGCTCCACACTGTCTGGCACTCCTAATGAAGGGGTTTATGACTAGTAGTCCTGTGTTTGTACCATGTATCATGTGCTGTTCTATCACTGCCTGCAAGGTCAGATCATATCTCATCCTATATCTGCCAAAAGTGCACTCTGTATGGAGCTCAGTATATTAACATAGCAGAGACATTTTACCAAGCTCTGTTTTGTAAAAACCAATCTTGCCTTGAGGCTCACAAACAGAATCTAATGCTTCTTGCTTGAATTTTGCTCATATTGTCGTTGATTTTGTAAAGAGCATAATGGAGTTTTTCACAGAAAGGCTCTCTTGTGTTATTCTGAGCCTGTCGCAGCCGTACGTGGCCAGACTTGTCAGACTGTGAGCTTTCAGCACCCACAGTGTTAATGTATAATGTCAACGCAGTAGGGAGCCTTGTTAAAAAGCAATTAAGCCAAAATGATTTAAACATTGTGTGGTTTGGCTATTGGCGAGCCTCGAGGTACACACTGTTGTTGTCTTAAAATGAGAATTTCACTGTCTGCTCACACTGAAAACCGCTATTTGTGTGAGTGTAGTTCTAACCACACTTTCCCACACCCCCCCAAACCATACCAAACCACAGACTTCATATGAGTATGCGCGCTACACACACACACACACACACAGCATTCACATGAAGAGTAATTGAGGGGTTTGACTAGTTTTTGGTGCATTAAAACAGTAGCTGTTTTAAATGACAGGGGCTGAGACATACTTGCATTGATGTCTGTGAGGCTGGTAAAGATGGCTGATTACTCAAAGAGGACGTGGCATTCAGTACTTCTTGTTATATTCCTCTTTATTCAGTGGAATCTGACTCAATCACACTATTTAAGCTGTTCCTGACTATAATGCATTCTTAATCCGTGGCTTTATTGCTCAGTATTTTTGTTTCTTTTTCATTGCTCTGAGTGATTTCATGCACAAGCCTTTCTGCAAACAGTGTTATACTTGGTCTTATTTTTGATGATCAAAATATTACTGCTGACAGTCAAGAGTCTTCAATGGGAGCTATTAAGTTGTTCGCCCTGTTTCCAAAGCAACAGCTCATCCCATATTCCATGTGATAATTTGCCATTATGTGTGTGTCTCCAAATAAGTCTACCAGCATTATGTAACCAGCTTCAGTTTTAGTTCCAGTGGCCCTTGTCTTAGACAAAGATTAGCACTAGGCCATAGTCAGACACATTCTAGCTGTTGGCAGATTGTTAGCTTACGCTCTGTGTGCGAATGTGCTCATCACAGCCAGACGGCTTGGATGTGGTTTGGAACATCTGTGTGGTCTCCACTCCAGAAGAAGACAGACAGGGGAGAGACAGAGGCAGAGGGTGAGGAATAGACGAGGGAGGGGTTGGTGGGACCCCAGGGCTGCTCAGAAAGAAGCCCTCAGTTTTTCCATCACTGCTGTCGCCACCATCATGTGCTGCCTCCGAGAACAGCCAGGGGACAGTGAGAGGCAGATGCAAAGTGTGTGTGGGAGAGGAAAGCAGTGAGAACGGAGGAGAGAAAGCAACTACTAGTAACTGTGTGGGGAGCCGTCAGTCTAGTCGATGAATTATGAAGCTGAAGGTTAGGTCTGGCGTTTCATGGAGCTGCTGG
>JAPQRN010000008.1:18162574-18173213 GCA_037367275.1 Coranthus polyacanthus | reverse complement strand
AATTACTTAATATTTGTCATGAAGAGAAAGTCGTCACATGCAACTAAGCCTAGCTTACTCTTACACTTCGTTCTAGCATCGTTCCAGTGTTCGAGAAAAGGCCTAGTTGACCTAATTTTTGTTCTGGAATAGGATTGAAAACTCTCTGGCTTCAATGTGACATCACTGTTTAAGTCTTTCCCAACCCAACCAAAACAATCACAGTCATCTCGGGCAGTGCTAAGCCAAGGATGCAGTGACGGTGCCTTCGCAAAAAAATGGTAATGAGGGAAACTTGTTTTAGTGGAACATATGCGTGTAGGGAGACAAGTCTTGGCATTAAAATGTCTAAATCCCACAAAGCACCGAGCTGGCTTGTCTTATTGCATGATCCAATCTTTTGTCATAACTTGCCATTTTCGCCGTGTAGTTGCTGGTTGTTTTTGTTGTTTCACGCAGCGAGGCAGACTTTGAAAATGGTGACACGCAGAGAGCGGAAGGGAATGCTGACTGAAATGCTTGGCCAATGGCAGCCTTATTCCAAAAGGGTATGGGGAAAAATGAGGCAGAAAAATAACTGAATAAATCCAGATAATAACTGAAGCTCCAGGAAGCTTTTTAAAAAGAGACTGTTGACATGTAAAATGTCATTCATGACCTCAGCTCTTAATCATTTACAGGGCTATGAGCGTAAGAGAAATCATTCAGTTTAGGGGTAGCCTAAATCTAAGCCTTGTGCGGTTGGTTAGCATGGTGGTCTCAGCAGTGATTTATGATACAGTAGGGCCTTGTGGCGATGCTGCCCACAGTGTATTTTGTGTCTGTCTAGATTACATTGATCTGTGATGCGACAGGGAGCTGCAGTCATTCCTGTTTGTCAAAGTAGGATGTCATTGTTAAGCCACTTCAGCAGTAGATAGAATCCCAAAGTTTTATAACCTCTGTGGCCCTAGTGATTTGTTATTTGTAAAATATATTTTAAATTGAAGTTTCTCTCAAATTTACGTTTTCTTTCAAACTCTGCCATCACATTTAAGTACATTATGGCCTCCATAATTCAGAGCAATTTGCAATTTGATGTCACCGCTAGATTAAATGCTCATCCATTTAGCTTTTTAGAGAAAGTGGATCATATTTTTGTGGAGTGCTTTCTGACATCTTCATAAATCAGCCTAATCATAGGGTTGTGGTACACCCCTGCCTTGTTTGTGTCTTTGTTAATGCCATGCACATGTGACCAATGACATGCTTGCATAGATGAGTGAGCGCCACCGCACTCTTTCAGCTGTAGAGGCGGTTAGACGTCTGCATAGATTCAAGCACATTTCAGAGAGGAAGAATGCCAGACGTTTTTAGGATGTTTGTCTGTGGGCTTCTGGCATAAAGCAGCCCTCTTCATCTTAAAGTAACCCCCGAAAGCTCTGAGCATTTTCTGTGAATTCTGTCTAACTTTAGTTTAGCCAGCAGGTAAAGGTAAGTTAGAGAGCTTTTTAACTCTCCACGCCTTCATGAAATATTCACAACTGGCTGTTTTTCTACGTCACACAGCGACGGGGGTGATCAGAAGTAGAAAAGTAAGCAGAACTTTTTTCTTCGTGCTTCACACCACTTTTGTTTATAGTGTTTATAGATGAGACACACCACAAATGCATCTCAAGAGGAAGTCGTTTGTGTTTTCTGTTTTTAAATGCACACTGTGTCATTTCTGCCGCTATTAAAACAGTAATAAAAGATGTGGGGTAATGGGAACATTTTGCAGCCGTTTTAGTCACAATATGTTCAGTGACGTATACTCATGCTATTGTAAAAGGGATATGAGGGCATTGATAAGCGACCAATTGAATCAAATCACAGATTTTTGTAATGTAAGCACACAAGTCAACAAAATATATAACATAGGCCTAGTTATTTTCAGATACTTTAATGTGGAAATGTTATATATTAGAAGTTTAAATCACAACATGTCTGTGTCTATTCTCATAGTGAAAGGCAGTGAGAACAGCTGTAAATCCTTTACATTTTGTATGTTTGTAGAAGAAATTAGCTTGTATTTGCATTTCATTCACTTCTAGTGTCTTTCCTCTACATTAATGCTCAATTTTTAGTCACAATAACTTGACCTGCTTAAGGCAAAACACAGCTGGACACCACATGCCTAATATCCCCAGTTCATTCTCCTTACTATTCAAAGACAAGATGCGGCTTCTGTCTTCATTTCTCTTTACTTCACTGACTTCTCATCTTTTTCTCTTATCCACAGATATTTATCAACCACTGTATTTACTGGCTGCACCCATCATCAGACCGTGTGTTTAAGTTCAAGTTCTCTTTAAAGAGATCCATGCCGTCTAAAGTGGACACAGGCCTCGTACAGATAGTAGGCTGATGGACGCTGGAATGCTTTTGGTCTTATCGCGCTGTCGTCACAGTTACACCAGCCGGCCAGACCTGGGACACACAAATGAGACACGACGTCTTGAACTCAGAAGGGTTGTACTCATGCTATAAATCAACATGGTATTTTTCTCCTGCTGCTTTTACAGCAGAAAGTCACATATAAACAACTCCTCACAGGAAAAAGGATGCCACTTTTTTATGAGTAAATTGTCAGTAGAGCATTTAATTATTGTTTTCTTTTGTTGAAATATGGCACTGACTAACCCTTTTTGACATTTAGCTGCTGAAAATGTGTTGCACTTTTTGTTTTTATCAACGGGAGGCAGTATTTCTCCTAAGAGACCAGAATATTGTGGGTTATCTTGTCAGGATTATTAGAGGCAGTTCTGTACTAAGTACTGTTTAGTGCTTGCTTACTCCATTAATTTAAATGTTCCAGTGTGCTTATTACATAACTTAATGTTTTCCAATACTGTTTTTTCTTTCAGTTTTATATTTTGGTTGAAGTATCCATTTACTTGTTTTATGATGACACCCGTACTGTATATTATAAGGAATGTTACTATAATCACTAATACCAGTTGACCACATGAAGAAAAGAAAACATTAAATCCAGTGGGTGGGATATATTTTAACATTGTGGTAACTGTAGGCCCAGCCACTGAAACATGGCTAGCGTTTCTTTCATTCCCAAAGCACTGGTGACACAGGCGACAACAGCAGACTGTGCGACTGACTGTCTGTCAAAGTTTCCAGCAGTCGCTTGTAGTCTACGGTGAGCACAGATCTGGTTGTGATTACCATAACGGAGACAGTAAATCATGACGCAGCATGAGACTAATTTGTGGTAGGGAAGAAAAAAAAAAAGACCTGGCCCTTGCTTTATGGAGTCACAGTTAACTACAAAAGACACATTAACACACGTGGAGGAGAGTTTCAGTGGCAAAAAAAAAAAAAAAAAAAAAAAAAAAAAACGAGGAGGAGCAGCAGAAAAGGATCTGCTATTGTTTTGGGGCCATAAAATAATATACAGATGGGTGACAAAAGTGTCAGATTAGCCACAAAAAAACAACTTCAATACACCTTTAATGACCAAGCTATTTAAATAAGCAAATGAGTTTAATGGACTGGCAGGTGGGTTTGAGGGGCGGGGTAATTGAGAGTCGGCGACACAGAGGGATGAAAGGGATGGGGTTGAGGGGTTAGGATGAGGTGGAGCACAGCCCTGAGGGCTTAGAACAGAGTCCTAGCAAGGAGTCAAGGGAGCAATACTCAGGGTGGAGGCACATCTAGAAGAAGCCTCATGGTTTGATTGACTCCCCTGTGGCTCCTGTTATGAAAGAGAAGGAGGGGAGGAACAAGAAAAAGATTTAGGGGAGAGTGTTGTAAGAGACAAACAGGAGAAAGGGGATAGTCGTACATGTAGAAACTGTACTGAAGTGAGGTGTTGTCTTCATTCCTGAAGTGACATTATAGTAACTTTATTTGGCATACGTTCTGTGTCTGAAATGAAGTTTCTAACACTGATCTTCCAAAACCTATTTCTTCATTAAATGATGTTAAAAACAACTGTGACTCAAGTGACAGAATTCTCACTCATTATCAAGTAGGGACTCCCTGTGCCGTGAATGGAAACTTGTACGTTTTTGTTTCTGCACTAATGTTCCTTACCTTTCCTTTGACACGTGTCTGCAGTTGTTTCTCTGGAAAAGAAAAAAAAAAACAGAACCGTGACTCTTCCCCATTAAGCAAAGCAATTAAAAAGGTATTCGAGCAATTTGGTATTGCACAAGTTGTGGGGCTCATTAAACACAGATCAAAAAGAAAACTGAAGCAGTGCAGGCCAAGATTTCCTGGTCTTAAATCCCCAGCATGAGTCAAGCTCTAAAAACACATGATCCTACATTACCCACAACTCAATATTATATTTAATTTGACTCCTGTCTCCTTAATACACACACTTAAAAAAAGACAACACCCCATGTTTGGGACACAGGCCTCCATTAAAAAGTTTAAGTCTCAAAAACAGACTGAGCCTGATGACATCAGGTTGTTTTTTTCTCAAATGGCTCCTTCAGTGCCACAAAAGACTTACTATGATTGATTTTTCAGACTGAGGACTACGTCTCACGATGAATAAACTGAAGGTTAATGGCCTGACTCTCAAACTGAAAACTACTCTTTTTTTTTTCTCAGGGTTACTGTATGTGTGCCTGATTGATTATGTTTCTGTATCACTTCTATATCCTTTTAGAGCATACAGTCAAATGTAAAGCCCGTTAAAGCTATAATCTGTAACATTTCTTCTTTAAAATATCTATCTATCATTATGTCAGTGTTTCCAATAACATTCAAATCTGTAATGTTATTCCGTGTAGTGGCCTGTTTCATTTGTTAACCCATGTGAATATGTCATATCCCCTTTACTAACGTTACTGTTTAACATTACTTGCAGGTATTTTATTGAAATGAAATAATGCGAAGGTACATCACTAAATCTAATGTGAATACAGTGTTAATACATCGTCTCATCTGAAAACATGATTACTGCCTGAGTCACCTCAGATACATGGTGAAAACAACTCCCATGAGCCCACGCTACTTCATGACATTATCTACTGACGTGTAAGTGAAGTCTTCTTGTTACTGTTTTGATTGAGAGACCCCAAAGCAGCAGAAACTACATGCTGTGTGTTTAAGATTATTTCTAAAGAAACATCCCAAATACAGAAAATTATAAGTAGACAGATTATTTTGCATTTTGAGATAATCGGCATCCGCTGCAGATTAACTCGCCACTTCTGGAAACAAAAACAGACACCCCCAATTTTGAATTTAAAGTAAGTGGGCTGCAGACAGAGGGCATGGCAGATCTACTGAAGCAAACAGAGACAACGTAGACATAATAGGGTTAAAAAATATTCATTTAAAGTCAGCAATTTTGTGTCTCACTTTTTATTATTTTTAAATTGTTATTTATATGCCAAATTTAACAGCTTGATAACGACATACGTTGGCCGTTGGCTGCCCTGCTCTCTAAATAAACAGCAATTGAAAAAACCCATATTGGTTGACCACTACATGCAGTAAAATAGCCTTTTCTTCATTTCAGTCATGTTACAACTTAAACCCAAATTAGTCATTTTGGTGTGTAATTTCACCTGTATGGATGACATGCAGGCACAGGAGTTTTTTTCTGTCTTACGCAGAGGCAAATTTGCCAAGGACATGCAATAACGTCAGCATTTTCCACATTGGTTGGGGGCCTAGTGAGTCAGCATCAATAAAATTTTTAGTACCATCATGCCCTCTATAAGCCAAAACGCAGAGCTACAAACAGCAGGCAGATAAAGTAGGATTGCTTCTCATATCATCTTTCTGGGACAGCATGAATGGACTATTAGGACACTTAATCCCTGTATGTTTATCTTGGAACAAAAATCAGTGTTTTTTTTGTTGTTTTTTTTACTGTAAAACCACAAAATGTTGACATGCCCCAAACAGCATCCGTCCACAGAAGCTGCAGGGGTATGAGATAACTAATAGGCATTGTAAAGACTCCTTAATTTTTCAAGTCTCCCATACAACACAAACAATGTTTAGAGAAGTGCTCAGTCTGCCCCTTAATCTTTGGCTGTTGAGATGTTTTTGTCGCCACTACTCTGCTTTTCAGTTTTAACTCCTTTGAATCTACCTCTGTGGGTCAAATGATTCCCTGGCTTCACAGCAGTTCTGTGGTGGCTCCACTAATGGCGCTGTAATTTTGCATCTCTTTGAAGTTCTCCCGACCGTTGTGTTACCTGAAGTCTGCGCTTCTCTGAGGTTTTGGGATGGGGCAGGCTAGCTACCCTCTGCAGCCTAATTAAATGTAATTGCTCCATTTTGTAGTGGTGCCCGTGTGGAGAGGGGAAGCCTTGTAATAAGGGAGATTGCGTGAAGGGTCCGAGGATCACAGACGCCAAAGAGGAGCCACGAGGAGACGATCGGAGACGCTTCCCCCTCCGTCGCCTCCTCTGTCCTGAGCAGACCTAGTCATTACCCCCTCCACTCTTCTTGCTCTGGCTGTTTCTCTTTTCCTCTGTTGCTCCCTTTGCCTATCCTTCATCCCACCCCTCTCATCATCACTCTTTCTTCCATTCAGAGTCATGCATTCACAGAATGTTTTGTAAATTGTCCCACTTGCTTCATATGCATTTCTTTCTATTTTATCCTAATCTTTGTCATCCAGACTTCAAACAGGGATTCATCTTGCAGCTGGAAGATGAATGCTAAACATGTACAGGAAGTGTCTCCTGTGATCTCTATGGCATTCCCTCAGGTGGCGTCACAGTTGTGGGTGCAAAAGCTGGAATTCTTGGAATTCATCAGGCACCTCTGGGACTCTGTAACTGAGTCAGACACTGAAATGGGCTGTTTTGCCCCCTGACACTGACTTGTGGAGCGACAGGAGACACATTCTTTCCGGGAAAGAGGAGAGGGAAAAAAAAGGAAATTACAGAGCAGGACAGAGACAACATGACACAGAGAGAAGGAGCGCCAGCTTGACCGTGACCCTTTGGGATGACAGGCTGACAGGGGATGTGTGATGATGTGTGTGCTGCAGCTACAAAGGTGACTTAGATAGAAGGATAAGCATCATTCTTCCTCTCTTTTTTTTGGTGTGGTGCCAGGAATCCTTCCTGTGAGGATGATGGCATGTCTTCCTGCTTTAGCGCCACATTTTTCCCTGCATCAGGGTGTCCGGCGATTCGCCTCCTTCGTCTTCCTCCTCGCTCTCCGCCTACTCCTCCCTTCTTCTCTGCTCTGTGGTGCCAGTGCGTCTGCCACACGGCCTGTTAAGGCTAATGCGACGCAGGCTCCAGATCACATTTCAGCCTCACATTGAGCCACCCGTATCCCCAGCTCCCCCACTTCATCCTTGTCCTCCACTCCCCCCATTTCCTCTCCTCCAAGCTGACCAGGCCTGATCAGAGAACACAGATCAATAAAAGCACAGGATCCCAAAGCCATCATTTGGTGTTTAATGATCCAGGAAAGTGTCCGCTAAATGATTTCTCTGCTTGTTAAAAAATAGTTTTGTGAAGCTGGAGAAGGGGGTTCGGCAGCAGTAGCCAAGCTGCTGCTCAGATGGAGAAAGAAAGGGGGGTGGGGGTGGGGGGCAGGAAAGCTAAAGAAAGTGTGTGTGTCTGCTTTCTTGACAGTGAGAGTTGGGGTCTCTTAAGGAGCAATGATAAAAGTTGGGAGGGAAACATCAAAAGTGTGGAGGGGAATGAGTGTGGTGAGATCGCACACAGCGCGAGGCCTGCTGTCTCTCTCATGACCTCCCTCTCATGTGGCTTCCATGAGAACCAAACATCCAGCCACAGTTGTTTCCATACAAAACCAAGCCGCTTTGGTGATCAGAATACTTTTTTTTTTTTCACTACCACAAAGCTAATCGTTTGGCTTTTCCTGCATGGCTGCTTTTTCATCTTATCACATGTGAAAGTCTCTGCATCACATACGATAGAAGATATTATCATTCTCATTCCTGTACGAAAGCCAAGCGTCACAGCTTGTACGTATGTATGCTTGTAGCTCTTGAACAGACACCGTGTCTCTGCATCGACTTCAAAACCGCTGCCACGCTCCTCTCAGCCTTTTGTGTAGCTATTTTGGTAAGTCACCCCCCCCCCCAAAAAAAAAAAAAAGAAAAGCTCTTCAAAATACCAGTGTTATGTACGTGTGCTGCTGCTCCATAAATCTGCCAACCTGATCACGCTCCCATTCTAAACAGGGGGCATAACCAATTAACGAGGCCTACACAGTAATTAGCTGTCTGCGTGTTGAATAACTCCTCACTCCCAGTTCCCATTAGTGGCTTATAGTTGCAGAGGTTCATAATTATACCATGAATTGTATATGTGCTTGATTCATAATTATACCATCTATATAATTATAGATTCATGCTTCCTCTGCAACCTGTTTTGACACATATTTCATGAACTCTTATGACCAGAGCTATTGGAGTGTGAATGTTATTGGTGCATGGATTGCAGAAGATCTTTTGGCAAATGTTTTTTTGTTTCTCTGCAAACACTGGGTAAAAACTGTTTTGGATGCCTTGGTTTAGGGGTAAAAGGTGAGTCTCTTTTTCTCCCAGGATGTGTTGAAGTCATATGGTAAGAACCGGTTTCTGAGAGTCAGTTCATTTATTGTTTCCCGTATCTTAGCAAACAGAAGTGATTTTTTGTGTGTGTGTAATGTCTGGTTAATAAAACTACATCTATAAAGTATTCTTCGCATAGAACTGCACTTGTCTAAGTTATGATCAGTGCCTTTTCACTTCACAGTCAAAGTATAGTAGTTGCCCTGGAATTAATGCAATTGTTTGAAGTGTAAAGTGTAAAATCAGCATCAGATGGCATCCATTTATGAGCTTATCAAAACCAGATGGAGCCATATTTTACTCAGCGTGAATCAAATATCCATCTCTTTGAGTCTGCTTGCAATTAAACCATTCGGTGAACGTTCAACAGCCTGAGAAAAATCTGGTCTTTTGGAATCAGTGGGACACAAAGCAGGGTGAGCTGTTAACACGGCAAAGACCACCCCGAATTTTTAACTGTAAATGATATTATTCGTCCGTCAGGCTCAAAAGTCCTACATCAAAAGGAAGGAGACAATACAACTGTGACTGCTTTTTGCCCTGTGTGAGAAAATCAGATCTGTTTTGAGTGCTGTAGAGTTAATCTCCTCTTTGGATACACAACAGTGGTGGCATTCCTGTGGAGGTACTACACTGTATGAAACGCAGCCAATCAGGTGTAAAATGGCGATAGAGCCAGAGGACCAATAAAAGTGCATTATGAGAAACCGATGCTGTGGTGAGATCGAGAAAAACAAGACGAGTCCCTGTCAGAAATTGCCCTCTGGCAACATGGGGTTGTAATTTCAACCCCATTAAGATGCATTAGTGTTAATTTGTTGAAAGACAAGGAGCTGTTGTGTAGTGAGAAGAAGGCCTATTGTACTGAGAGCGGGGTGTGGACAGCACCAATTAGATTTATCTGCAAAAGTTGGCAAATGAAAACATCGGTTCTTAATGAACGGAAAATATTTGTGTGCAAGTGATTAAGGAGGAAAACTCAGAGTTAACCACAGATACAATTAATTGTGTTGTGTTTTGAGGGCAAATAGCACACATGTAAACCTTTTGATATGAAAATGTAATCAAATGACAGAATGGGGGATTGCCTGTGATACAAATCTTGCTCTAACCACATAATGAGGTGGTATAAACGTTTTTCGTTGAGATGACACTGCTAATCCCAACAACAACAAATCTGTTGTGTATCTTTCTCATGAAGTTCAAAAGGTAAAACTGACGATTACGTGACAGACAGCTCAGGGGGCTGAAGCCTGCATTAAACTCTTTTATCAAACTCCTTTTATTTCCTTTCACTTTCAAATATTTACTGTCTCAAAGGTGGAGAATTTATCCAGAAACACGGAAACAACACAGATAAGCCTAACATGTAAACTGCCAGTTGAATTTTCCCATTTTTATTGATTTAATGAAAGACTAAGAGGAGGTTTGTAAAGCTGAAAATGGGCTTAGTCAAAGGAAGTTGTACAAGACTCCTTGGACCACTGAGCACTGGAAGCTTCAGGGGGTCAAAAGGGCAGCATCTGAATGAGAAAAAAATAAAATAAAATACGTATTGGCCTCTCTCATTAGAGTGCAGTGCACCATGGGGACTTCCTGGGTTAATAACTGGGATGGGGTTTGCATTACTTTGTGTCTCAGCAGCAGGAGAGGAACACAACCCTTTAATACAGCAGCTTCAATTACACCACATCAGGAAAACGATGTCCCCTTAGATCCCATTAACAAAAATAATAAACTGTGGTGTGTGTGTGTGTGTGTCTACGTGTGTGTGTCTGGTGCCGTGTGGGTGTGTATGTACTAGAAATGTTCTTTGGTGAGTTAATTTTGGTTCCCCAACCCTAAAATTTGTCTTTTCAGTAGATCGGACTGCTCCAGAATTCAGAAATTTGTCAGAATTATCCTTTAGATGGCGCTGGAAAGACTGATGTACTTAAACTCTGTAACATTGCACCAACATCTGTTAAATTGCTGCCATTGATAATCATCACAACTACCGGCAAATTGCTGCATCTTATCGTGAGCAATTAACAAAATACGGAACTTCTAAAATACCCTCTGGCTGTCTTTTCTCTCCCTGAAATCCTCTCTCTCTCTCTCTCTCTCTCTCTCTCT
>JAPQRN010000008.1:18141810-18162474 GCA_037367275.1 Coranthus polyacanthus | reverse complement strand
CTCTCTCTCTCTCTCTCTCTCTCTCTCTCTGTCTTCATTTTCCTTATGTCGAGTAGCTCCTCAGACACATGTGGCCTAATGTCAAGGGATGCCTCTTGTAGTGAATGCCCATTGAAGGAAGCTATTTTGCCAAATGCCAAAGCCATTGAGTTGCTTCATATCCTGTCAGATAAGCAGCAACAAAGAGTTCTCTTTTTTTCCCCCTCGCTCCCAAACCGTTCTAACATCTTAACATCCTCCTCTCTTCCTCCCCGTTCCCCTCCCACTCCTCTTGTTAGTTGATAAAGAGCGTTGTAATGTCAGGAAGGACACACATTCCTCACAATGTACTCACAGATCTCTGAGGAGCCGGGGTGAGCTTCCCTCCAATATGTCTGACAGATCAGGGGTAAGAGGAAGAGATGAGAGGCGCAGCTATCCACAGCATTCAAGAGGACGTAAGCTGAGAAATACATGCCGTAAAGTAAGGAGAGAGTGCTAAAACGTGAGAGAAACATTAAAAATTACATGTGGGTTGGCTCTCTGGATTGTAGCCACTGCAACATTATCATGAAGCGCACCTGTGATAAGCCCAAAGCGCTCAAAAATAAAAAAAATAAAATATTTTAAACTAAACTTCGCAGCCATGCTGAAAGATGTAGCTTTCATTTTAAGCCAGCCACAAACAAGTTTATTTTTTCTCTTCACATGATTCAGCTATGATCGCTTGGGGAAGAAGAAAAACTGCAGCACTGCGGGCCAGAACGGCACCGCGCTGACTGTTGTGTCTCCTGCAAAACACCCAAAGTGCACTGAGTCAAAATGTACGTTTATGTGATTGCACCATGGGGCGAACAGTAGCAAGTTTTCTGAGTCCATCAGTTTGATTGTAAATTACATGCAAAGCACAACAAAAAAGCCTCTGTGTATCCAGAAAGCCAGTGTTTTCACAAACCTCCCTTGTGGCAACATTTGGACGTCTTGCAAATAGAACGCTCAATAAAAAGCAGGCTTGGTACTCGGCTTCAAAACCATTAGTAGTGAACTGAGGCACACTGCGTGGTACATAGGCGTTAATTGCCTGGTTGCCTGTAACTGTTTTTTGGATTTCTTTTTTAAAGCTGTTGTTTTTGTAAACATGGTTGTTTGGAAAGGATTGTAAACACCTGTGTGCTGGGAAGCATTGTATGTGAACAAGACACTTAAATGCTGAAGAGTCTGTCTGAGACTGATAACTAATGCTTGTGCCAGTGCACAGATCTCTGTTATCTCACCAAAGCTTGTGGTTTTTGTTGTCCACTCAAAGACCTTTTACCACTTCATTCTCTTTAATCCTTTCATTTTCTTGGTCATCGTCTGTTCCAATCTGTCCTCTGGTGAGACTGATCTGAAAACTGTCTCCAGATGGTCGCGTCACAGGCTCTCCTGGTCTGAGCAAGAAAACAAAACTAAACTGGTCAACAGAAACCATATTATCACGTAGTACAATGTTACCATCACTTCAAATCCACTTAACATCGCATTTGCCGTGTAGGCTCGAACGTAAGGTCAGACAGTTCCCAAGATGACGTTCACTGTAACAGAGGATGGCCCTCACCGCTGCCATCTTTATTCTCGTAAAGGAGGACTACTTCTATCATGGACAGCGTGATACAAGCACAGTTGGTGTTGCTTGTTCAAGTATTTTTTTCAAGGGCGTCAGTCTTTTCATCAGTCAGTGGCAACATGTTTCAGTCACTCTGAGCTCCTTACAATCAATATGTCGGTGACACCAGTGTTTCTTGGTTGCTTGACAGATATTCGAGTTCCCGGTCTGTATCTGCGGTAGAGACCACCGGAGACCATTTTGACTCAATTTCACTCATCATGAGGCTGACTGGCAATCACAAACTCCTGTCACCTAAGCTGTCACTTTAAGTCTTTTATGCTGTACTATAAAAAATACACACTGTAAGTTGACTTGAAGAAAGTCCAACCCTGCAAAATCAAAACCACAACCCAAAATGTACCTGATACCTGCCCCACTCAAGTGAAACATCTCCTTTTGTGAATGCATAAATGATCCACACTTATTCACCTGGAGCTGATGGAATGTCTACAGAGGGGGAAATAAAGTAAAATATATTGAGGCTAGCGCTGGGAAATGAAACTGTAGTGATAATTATTGTACTAAATGATCGTCAGTATACAATTTTGTTTTGTTTTTAGAGTTTATTTTGTTTAAATTGTCAGCCAAAACGCTTGCAAATGTTTCAATGGTTTGTTGTTTTCCTGCATTTGACCCTATGAACATTTTTGACGTTGAACAAACATTTTACTATTATAATTATTGTCAATGTTGTACCTCTAGATTTCTGAAAGGTTCCACTTTACGGTAAGTATTTTGTTCTGTTCTGATCAGAAAAGGCAGTTTAAAACAACGAGTAGCTATCTGGACTCTTTAACTTTAACTCGGGATCAAAAATCAGCCTTTAAACTTGAAAGAAATAATGATTTGACAATTAATGACGTTGATATGAACATTTTTTGTAATTTTGGGCATATCGCTCAGCCCTAAATGAGGCCACATCTTAATTCATGGGCATGGGATTTTTTTTTTTCTCATGTTCTAATTCATTTTTATCTGTTTTATTAAGTCCGTATCAAGTTTGATTAATTCACAGGCACAAGATGCAGTAAGTGTATATAAAGAGAGCCATCGCAGCAGACCAGCCATTCTCACCGAAGCATTAAGTAAGCAGCACCTGTTGGAAGTTTTCAGAGATTCAAACGTCGCTGATCAATAACCCTTAAGTCAAGTGCTGTTATAACAACATCTCTTTCCAATAAAGTCAACAAGGAGCTACAATCAAATTTTCATCAAAATGAGCTGTCCAGCTGGACAAATAACTTGTTGGTCTCTGTGCATCCAGCTCTGAGACGAGTGGGCAGGGAACGCCTACAAAGCGCAACAATGGAAAAAAAAGGTATTTCAAAAATATTCAGTAACTTCAGTCTTATATAGTGCAGTGTCGCAAAGATCACATAACACATCAGTGGTCTCCTGTCTCCTGACTTATCTCATGCCCATGAATTAATCAAAGCGTGGGAACGAATTAATCAAAATGTGGGAATGAATTGTAGCTGGCATGTCCACAGATTAGTCAAAGCCTAGCCTCTGTACGGTTTTTATTTCCCCTTTCACTTCAGGACTCAGTATTTTCAAACCTATATCCAGTAAAAAATGCTCTTTGCCAATACGCCGTTTTATTTCCATTCCTGCAGAAATAAACAATCAGCTCCTGCTCCATAGATTTACAGACCATCATTGAGTTTATTTTCATTTTATTTGCACATTTTCAATTTGTCAACATGAACTGTTCCTATTCAGTTGCCATATCGCATGCTGACTCTGCAGAAAAAAAATGTTGCTATATATGGGACTAGCAAAAACAGTGTTACATATGAAGGCTTCCCAGTTTGGCTCCTATCAAAATGGCTGAGATGCTTGTGGCTTTGTGATTAAGCTGCTGCAAACCACACAGCCCAGGGAGAGTAAACCCAACATTTAAACCAAAACCCAGATACAGGCAGCCTGGGCAACAACAGTGGCATATTAGTAATTACCCCAAGACAAAATGTCCGTCATTTGTGTGTAACCCACATTCAGGCAATTCGGCTTCTCAGCACATGGAATTAAGTCTGGGAGG
Organism: Coranthus polyacanthus; assembly: GCA_037367275.1. Classification (NCBI taxonomy): domain Eukaryota; kingdom Metazoa; phylum Chordata; class Actinopteri; order Kurtiformes; family Apogonidae; genus Coranthus; species Coranthus polyacanthus. Next base: position 18,158,806 of record JAPQRN010000008.1, on the reverse strand, counting down.
CTTGAGGGGGTTTGGGGTAGTATTTTGCAGCATTATGACAGCCTGGATTGTCTGGAGGAATTAAGATGACTTCTTGTAAAAATGGCTCATGTGATTAATGTTGAGATTTTTTCTACGGCTGCCCCCTGAAACCCTCCATTATTCTAGATCCCTCAGTTGATTGAGATTCCTCAAGTGGAGCATTGTTGTTTTTTGTTTTATTTTATGAGGGTTTTCGAGAGTTTAGCCGGTCCTAAACTCTTGATAAGGAGCAGAGGCTTATGAGGAGCACCTGAACGCAGTATGAAATAATATAATAGCGTGTGTGTGTGTGTGTATGCCTTCAGGACATATATGTAAGTTATGGTCAAAAACATGTTCCCATGACTCTGTTGCATTTAATGTGGAGTTAAAGTTCAAGTTTTTCACATGTAGTTTTTCTTATGGCATTTTTAATTTTATTAACAGGTAAATACAGATCCCCTGACTGTTACATCGGACTTCAAAGCAGACAGTTGGATATCAGCAGCACCGTTACTTACCAAGTCCCTGTGAATCCTTTTCTGACCAGTGGGACCTTGTCTAGAGGGGAAAAGAACCCATCTGTCCAGCAAATGCTTCCATATGGACAAAGAGAGGGGGCACATTCTTGTGGAAATGAAAGCAGGTCCTTTAATCTAAGAGACATAATCAATAAATGATAAGGCCTGTAGCTGCAGGGCAAAGCGGTAGTTTGAAGATAACTTAAGACAAGATTAGTGATGGGACAAAATGAGGTGGTGGGGGGTGATGCTGAATTAAAACATTATGCATGGAGGACTGAAGTTAGTTGCTTGCTAATCACGGGTTGCTATCAGCTCTTTAGATCACTTCCTGCAAGCTTAGCTCAGTCGTATTCAAGTGATCATTGTTTTATCTGGAAGGAATGCTAATTAGAGTTGTAGACGAGCCAGCCCTTGCCGACATCACTAAAATACACTATGTGGTCAGTTAAAATGAGACAATAGATGCTTTCACAACAACTGCTATGCAAAGGAGAAGTTAGAGTACCGTAACGGAATGCAATCTCCCGTCTAGCAAATATTTACCAACAGCCAAAGTCAGGAAAAAAGTCTGAAAGACAGTGAGCCTGGTTAATGACTGAGCATAGAGAAAGGCTGAAATGTACATTTCAGTAACAGGGGGTTAGACTGAGGCTTCTGAGCTCAATTCAAGCCCCTTGGGAATGTGCTGAGTTGAACATTTGATGCGCAAGATAACCAAAGTAGTGGGCATTTTCAATCAACGTGTCAACCCAAATTTCATGAGAGATTCAAAAATAACACCAAGGATGGAGGGAGGTTTTAGGCTTGGCTTTGATTTCATGGTACTATAGGCTTAAAGACCAGAATTATGTTTGAGTGCCAGGAGAATTTGTTCATCTCTTGAGCTGTTTCTAATGATATGGAGTGACCCAGACGGGTGCTACTGGTCTTAAAGTCCCCAAAAATAGAGATGCTTATTTGCAATCCCACATTTGGGCCATGCACACAGAAAATGGCAAACTGTGACACCAGGCAAGGATTCTAATTTTCCCTCTTTTATGGTTATTGCTGAGAATTTGCTATAACGAGCCTGGAAGCCTTTGAAATAATAAATATTCTTTGACGTCTGTGTTACTGCTGAACAACGCCCACACGGCTGAAGACTGAGTGCTCTTGTTATTCGTATTATTATTATTTTACCTTGAATCACTCACCTATTTATTTTAGAGTGACCTGCAGTTTAAAAATGTTAAATACTACAGGGATTCACTCCAACAGATGCATTTGTAGATTGTGGTTTGTACCAGCAGGAATATGAATGAATAGATTCTTTCAATGTTCATAGTTCATCAAATTAGGAAAGGATGTCGCGCGCTATAAACTTCATTCTTTGTCTTCGGCTGCAGCTGACCGTGGGTGCTGGAGTTTGTGTGTGTGTGTGTATGTGATTTATACCTTTCTCTTAATGTCAGCCGTGAGAGTGACAGTAATACGATGTTTCCCACCCACAATGAGGGAACACACACACAGTCAGTAACCTCAACATGGCTGTTTGCTGCAGCTATAGGGTGTTCCCAATCATGTCTTAAGCCACAACATAGACAATGAGCATGCTGCACTATTAAGGTTTGGTCCTGTGAGTGGAAGAATTGGGCTGTGCTCGAGGAAATAAAACAGATTCAAGTCAGACTGTAATTTGTGGAAATGGTGCTGGTTTCAATTTACATAAATACTTTTCAAAGCATCTGTCAGATTTGTCATGTCACTTATACAGCATTAATAAACATTTCCATTTGGAGACAAGAAGAAGACAAGTGAAATGAACTTGACTACTTTGCTGATTTGCATTCACTGGGAGTTTCCTTTTGTCAGCTCATTTAGGCCTCCTCAGATGTTGGTGTGAACAAATCAACATTTAGATAGTGTACTAATGTGCTGCGGAGAAGACCCTCTGAAGACAACTACCTTTGATATGACCCCCTGTGACTCCCACTGTCCCCAGCTTAGTCCCACCAGTGGGGGCAAGACAATCCAATCCATTTGCCCCCCTGAGAGATCAAAGCATCAGCCTCCTCTTTTACATTCTGTTACCCTGGACTCCACCTTTGCAAAGTCCCTACACAAATGAGATTGTGCATCAACCATTTTCTTTTGAGGGGTTAAAGACAGTGTCTCCGAAAAGAGGAAAAACAAGCAGGGACATTAAAGAGTTTGGGTGATGAAGGAGTAGAAATGGACTGGGGGTAGGGCACTATGAATGGAGGTGGCAAGTGACAGAAGAGGCCTCATTAAGGCCTGATGACTGCTAATGGGACAAAGGATGAAGTACTGGGGGCCCATCTGTGGGCCTTTGTCTGATAGGATGCGCCCCTGTTGAGGTATACATTACACATCGATCATCTCATGCGTCTGATTAAAGGAATAGTTCAACTTTTTTGGAAATATGCTTATTTGCTTCCGTTCAATCAATTCAATGGGTCGCTCTGATCAATGTATTGTTAGAGCCAGAAACGGGTTATCTTAGCTTGGTATAAAGACTAGAAACAATAGCTGTGTTTCCATCTAATAGTCAAGTGAAGTTGAAGCAAACCTTTGAAATGTCACAGAAAAGGAAAAAAACACTAGATGCATTTTCTCTAGACACGGAAACAGCTGATGTCACGTGGGTTAAATATTCACTACTATGATGAAGATGTTTCCATCTGTCGCTAAGTGTATTCAGTCTTTTTTTCAAATAAGATTTTTTTTTAAAACACCTCAAGTGAGCATACATTGTTTTTTTGCCGTAGTCAGGAAGTGTTTTAAAATATTTCTGCTTCAGTCAGTCTTTTCTAATGCAATGCGAAAAGTGCATAGAAATACATAGATGGAAACTATCGGTTCCACTGAGGAAAAACCTACCACACATCTAAAGCCGACGTATTATGTTTTATCTTGTTTGTCTATGTTGCGCAAAAACACAGGGCAAAAATGTCAAGCTGTCGTAGAAGTGGTGGTTTTTACTTTTGGTTAAAGCTTGGCTTTGCCACTTGTCACGAGTCTTTAATGCTAAACTAAGCTCCTGGTTCCAGCTTCATGTTGAACATTTAGATCAGAGTGACCTTAATCTAACTCACAACAAGAAAGTTCAAATCATTCAAAATCCTCTAACTATTATTTTTAGATAAAGTATTTGAACAAGTCTAGTTATGTTAATGAAGCCAACACATCTGTAAGGGCGGCAAACTCTAGTTTACTTTATGCATATCTGATGCACTAAATATCCAAACGCCACACAGACCTCCACACCCTTGGATGCTGCCTTGAAACCTAAATGGCCCGACTTCCAATACTGCCAAAGCAAGCAAATCAGCATATTTCTTACAATGTTGAGTTATTTTCACTATTATAGAGATATTTGTCCACTGGAGTGGTTTCAGCTAGACACACTCATCTCCTGTTGAGGATGTTTTATGTGTTTTATGAAATGAAATAAGAGCTCAGAGACGCCTATTTCCTGCCCCTCACATAACACAGTACTTTGTCTGCAGTGAGCATACTGGATTATGCATGGTCACCAACAATCCCTAGCGATGGTATGCACTTATGCTGGGGTTTGCCAATCATTGATTAAACTGTCTCTCTGCAGTAGTATAAGGTATTTATCAAAGTATAAGGTTTCTGTGGTCACGTCTTTTCAATCAGCTGTTCTAATTGACTGTGACTTCATAAGCCTGCCATCTTTCAGTCTTATATAACTGAATAACTTTATTTTTTACTGAAAAGCGACTCTTCTCTCGGCCCACGTTAGTTTTCCAACAAGTCTCTCACTCTGCAATATATTTTTTTAACGTCTTTCGAAAACTTTGTGAATAATGAGTAAATTATATGTGTGAAGCAGCTTTGCGCAATGTGGTTGTGGCTGAGGCAGACTTTACATAGCTGCCAGGAACTGAGCCAGCTCTGGCCCTTGTCCTAGCCCCAGCCCCAGGCCGCCAGCAGCAAGCTTCTGGACAAGCCATAATGAAGAGTAGGCATTTTTATTCCCCAGCTGTAACTCTGTAACACCCCCCTCCTCATCTCCACCTCCATTGCATCTGTTTGCTCTCTGTGCATCTGGCAGGCCAGGCAGACATTGCATATTGGGATATTATTTGTATAAACAATGGGCAGATTTTTGTTTGCCCTGAATTGGTCCCAGCTGTGAAAACATTGGGATATATAGCACATGGGGGATTGAGTGTGAGTGGAGTGAGTGAATCCACCTGAGGGATACAGGTGGACAGGCTGAAGTACTCACTTGGCCTTCGAATCCTGTAGCCTTACTGAAAATAAACATGTATATGAGTCAAGAAGGCAACAGAGTGAAGCAAAACACGCAGGGCTTTCATGTCATATTACAGTAACAGGCATCTTATGCAACATGATACAACCACTTGGTTTAATTGGAGTCTAACACAACTGCAGGCCTTTGGAACTGACAGCTCACAGCAGCTGAGTTTCATGTGGTTAAAAAGGATACGGTATGGCATCATCAGAGAGGGACCTGAGACGGCACCTGAGGTGTCAGTCACAGATGGAAGGATCCAAACCAGCCATTGATGGGCCTCTTGAGGACAGCCAACCCAGTGTCACGGTTCTGTCACTGGAATAGGAGTGCCGGAGTGCATGTAAGAAGAAAACCAAAAACTGTACTTTTTGTCAAGAAATTTCTCTTAAATAAATTGATCCCTAAAATCACAACTGCTCCTGTTTCATTTCTACGCAGGTTTATTTATTTATCATTCAACCCACGCACCGGAATGAAATGTCGCTATTGTACATTTCTGCATCCCATAGATACATACAATTTGGTTAGCATATAATGTCAACCACAAATAGGGTTCATATTTCAACATTCAAGTGTTTCAACCACTCGTGGCAAAAATTAGGTTCATGTGTCAACAATTGCTATGTTTAGGTTTAAAGGAAGATTCCAGGGCTTGGTTCAGTACAGAAACAGATGTATTAAGGATGTGATAAAAAAAATAAACTCATTGTGTATTTAGTAAAATCTAAATGTTCAGCATGTAATATATAGTGAGATGTAGCGGTGAATTTACAGATTGCAAATAATTTAATTCTCCCTCACCCTCCCCTATCTCAGCCGCAAAAATCAAGAAAGGACCTTATTTGAGCCAGTGTTTGTTTTGGCCATTCTGGGCTATTTAATTAAGGGGATAATAACTCCGGTCCACACTCAGACATAGTAGATGACGCTAATGCACCTTAATGCTTGGATGCCACCCGCTATTTACGGAATTATATACATAGATAAATGAATGCTAAAAATTACATATATTATGCAACGTTGAAGTGATAGGACCTGCTTATTTAGTAAGTGCATTCATGTTGAATGGTTCTGCACCTCACAAATACAGAAAGTAGTGTTGAAGCATGCCAAGGTGTGGAGGTGGGTGTAATGGATAAACCTAACATTTTTATTAACAAAGCCACATTTTCCTCTAACCTTCACCACTTTTCTTGAAACATAGTTTGATCTTTCCCCAACTATAAAGCAATACTTGGATATTTTTTGTCTATTATGCATTCCCTATTAGACCTCAAAATGTTGAACCGCGCAGTACATGCATAGATGGAAAGACAGAGGGCTGAGCAGAGGAAACTGCAATATAATACACAAATAGGAGTTGAATGAAAACAATTGTCAGTGGTACACTACCTGTGGGATGTAACATGACACTCAATCGAAGTGCAATACGTCATCACCCCGCTCTGAAAACCCTTGTTTCCTCTCTTATGTTGACATCATTCAGTATTTAAATCAGTAGAGTAAACCTGTTCTCCACCTGCATTCACACACTCAGTGCATTGTGCTGAATGAGTTGTTCTTTGTTTAAATACTGTATTATTTCCCAGTACAGGGAGATTTCCCCTTATTGCTCAATCAGGCAGATCGTCATCACACAAAGATGAATAGCGTTCATTGTGCTTCTTCTCTTATGAAGCGGTTGATGCCAGCACCCAGAAGTTTGACACCTCCCTGTGAAATTTTGTTTACATAAGAGCTTGGTTTTGATCCGAATCCTCGTTCCAGAAGAATGTGATCTCTTTCATCTGACAAAATAACACGCATCGCCTCTGTGTAGACCGTCTCATTTCTTTGCCCTTTTATCTCTGATGGTTCACTCATGAGTTTGTTAACTCTGTCAAGAGTGTTTGGCAGCGGTGTTAGAATAACAATAGCAGGTACTCCAGGCACTCAAGCAGAGAAACGCTTTATTGTAACTCTTAGATTATGAAGCAAGATAACAGATTTTAAGACAGATGTGTAAACAAATGAGTTTGCGTTTTATTGCCCATAAAGTGTTATCGTTGGATGAGTTGACGCTTCACTTGCTGCGTATTTATTCAGCTAGATCTTCATTTCTTTCATTGTATTACAAATAAAACCAGAAATGCAGAGTTTACGAGCCTTCACGAGTCTATTTATTTGTGAGGAGATAAACAGCAACAAATGCTGTAGTTACGTGTTGGCAGTTTTTGGAGATCCTTCTGAAAACAAGTCTACCTCTTACAGTAGCATGAAAACGCATGTCAGTGGAAATGCTGATTCATTCTTGTGGTATGACAACACCAAATGTTGTTGGTTAGGATGCCATTGCGTGGGTGCGCATGCTGTTACTCTAAACCTCTCACACCCCGAGATTCACCGGTAAGAGGGCGTGTGAATGTACATGTGTGGACATATGTGTGTGTGCAATAAGTGTATGTGCATGTATGGGCATGTGCAGGCATGATTGTGAGTGTGTGTGTGTGTGTGTGTGTGTGTGTGTATTTATGTGTCTGAAGTGTTGTCGTGGATGCTGTTGTTGTTTCCCTGGAGCCCACTAAATTTACCGTAGCTGCCTGTATGACACACACACATGCACACACTGGCCTTCCTGCAGTTCGGGCACATGCCTGTGGCCTCTGTTAGTCTGTGGCTGGTGTAATGATGACAGGCTCTCACACACACACAGATTCCAGGACCCCCACAAACATGACTTGGCTGAGGCTGTATGGTATATTGTGCTGCTGACAATGCTCCCATTACTCTTAATTACGCTAAAAAATGGACACTAAATTGTTTAAATGGAGTGTGTCTCTGTCTGGCGGCCTCTTTTCCAATGTATTTATCATCAACAATGGTGAAACTAAAATTCAGACAATTTTTTTTTCTTTCCTCTATATAAAAATAGAATGCGGATACTCTAAGTACTTTAAGTACTGCAATCAGAGTTTTACCTTCATAGAACTACATACAGTATGGATGATCAGGGACGTGTGCTTAGACTGTATAAAAGACGTCATCCATTGGTTTCTGAACAGCGAAGCTTTGAAGCCTTGAGCTTTCATTTTGCCATCTTGGCTTTTCGGAACCAGAAATGACCATATTTGGATAAGAGGGTGGAGCTGGGGAAGTGCAAGTGGTGAATGGGTGAAACTCGCCAAGCTAATACTACAGCTACTGTAACTTACTGACATGGAAAAATGGTAAACTTCATGAAACACTTGTGTGATGGAATCCTGCGATGGTCTTCTTAGCCACAACTACAGTAGAGCTGCCTCTCAGGAAAAAAAAAGTGTTTTATTCAATAAAAAAAAGGCTCTGAAAGTCCAACTCAACGAGCGAGAGAGCTGTCAATCACACCTGTCAATCAAAGTCCACACAGAACACCACCACTACGCTTATTACAGGGTCCAAATAAAGCAAGTGAGACTGAACATACTCTTTTTTTAGAGAAGTTGCCATTTTTTGAATGGGACCTGCCCATCAGTAGTGTGTAAAATACTTCCATTTTGGCTTCAATCACAAGCGTAGAACTTTAAGTGTATTCCATTTGTTGTATGTGTGTGTTTGTTATCTTGCCTCTTGGGGGCAATGGAACAAGCTGTAAAGCCAACACAGACGTATAATTGCCCAGTAAATTTAATCTGTGTATGTACTGGCCGCACTACATCAGTCATGAGACAACATTAGCATTTCTTTGAAGGTAAGATTCATCCATCTGATGAAAATATGTTCAATATTCACTATATTAGCTATGTTTGGAACCCCACCACGGGTCCCCCCTCTTTCCTTATGAAACTTTTTAGACACTAAACGTTACCCAGCTTGTCACTACACTGCAATGGAAATAATGGAGATTTTCGACTAAAAACAACTCAGCTGTGTGCAGGCTGTACCGACACAATAAAGCTGCAGGCCATGAAACCAAAACAGCAAACTGAAACTAAAGCACATCATGGAACTTAGAGCAACAGCAGGGTGGAGTGAAAACCATTTCTGTTCTTCACAGTAACACCTTTCACTATACACATCATTACTTGATGCATTACTGCAAGAATAAAAGGTGAAACTAGTCGTTATGTAAATGGGCTGTTTTTATTAATGCATCAAAATGTAATAGATCTAAAGATATTTTCACTGGTCCATGTAGAGTTTAAGTGCAAATAGTACATGTAGTCAAGTACTATACTTAAGTAGTTACATTCCACCACCGGTCCACAATGACAGTCAAAGTAAACCTTAACTTGTCTTGTTATTTAAAAAAAAAAAAACCTTCAAATTGATGTCTGTGGGTGTAAACAGATGAAGAGGTTATCTCACTCGGTCAGATATCAAGAGTGTCTTGTGCTCCTTTTGATGTGACATGAGAATCAAGCAGAAAGTACAGTAATTTCCTTGACATCTTCTAATCTAAACAGGTCTAATTACAGGCACCAAGGTGTATTTGGGTGGATTCATAGCCTACACATTAGAGCACATCCATTGCACAACAGGCAGGAAATGGGGTTGAGAATGAAGATCTTTCTTTTTTTTTGCATTGCATCACAAAAACTCAAAGTGCTGCAGTGCACCTCATTTAATAAATCCTTGTGTAGATTGAGTAAGATGAAGTAATTAGAGGCTTTAGTTTGGGGAGCTAGCTATCTGCTCTGCTGAACATGAAGGCAGGAAAATTATAATTAGAAACTAGCCAGCAACACCAAAGGGTAAGGTGGCAAACACTTGCCAGGACACACATACTTTGTTATTAGCTCTTTGCAGTTATCATTTGATATGGCAGCATCCTCTCCTGCTTTTAATTCATCTGATGACATAGCCCTCGCGGACCATCCTCTGCTGCCATAGGCTGAAACAGGATGTGGCATGTTGAGGCTCCAGTAATAAGTTGTATGTTTGTTGTAAGTATTTGTGTTTGCCTGCAGATACTTAGGCAATTGTTTATAATGAGCATGACCTGCATATCTGGGCCAAAACATTTAAACCATCCTCTCAGGCTCAACCACTGATTCGTGAAGAATGGAGTAGGAGTGTAACACCACAGAGTAACTGCTCAAATAACTCTTTCCTTCCAGAAAGGGTTGATTGTTATTGTGGAATTCCAAAAAAACATTTCACACTATTGCCCATTGTTCAGTACATATTTGGCGAATTGCTGAGACATTAACTACTACACAAGGTTTATATTCAGCAATTCTTCAGTGAAACCTTTCTGAAATCTTCAGCCTGAGATTTCCTCTGTGAAATGAAAAAAAAAAAAAAAGTCCAAAAAAGAGCAGAAAGAAGTAGTAGTGTTTGATCATGTTTGAGTACGTTTAATAAAAGAAATATACGTATTTACATTTTTTACATGTAAATTAAAAATATAGTAATTTACATAGTATATAACATTATGTTGTGTACACATTTACAATGTGAATGTAACCATGCAGCACCATGTCCTTATAATACTGGTGTTGACAAATATGAACTAAGTGCCACCTCCAGGAAATATTTACAATACAGTAATTTACTGCAATAACTGAGGCTTGAAGTTTCATAAAAAGAGAAACAAAACTGCACTGCCATTTTCGATGACATGAATCGATCTCCTCAAGACTTAAGTCACTTTCTAACTTCCAATTCCTCGTTGTTGACGAGGGATTGGATCAGTCCACCCTACACTTTTGCATCCCTCTGGGTGTATCACCTTTCCCAGGAATCATGTCTATCCTTCCGGCTGCTGTGTTTGTGTCAGCGACTTTGGCAGGAAAGGATGTCTTAGGTGTTGGGTGTCTGTGTGTCAGCAGTGTCTGTGACTGATTTGTAGGTTTGCAGGGTGTGGGTCTCTTGAGCGTCCACGCGTTTGTGTCAGCGTCTCTGACAGGTGTGTAGGTTCCGGGCTGCCGTCCTGCTGACACTGTGGTCTCGCTCTCCTTTCTCTGGTCTGCAGGCCAGGCCATCGCCACAGTCGCAGCGCTGGAACAGCTCCAAACCGTGGGTGCCTTTCCTGCGGTGGCGCGTACACACCTGGCCTTCTGTCAGCACGGGCTTACAGATGCGAGACCAGAAGTGTCTGGCACAGCAGAGACCCTCAGAGCAGTCTGCGGATCGCAGGCAAGTATCCCCTTCCTGGCCTGGAGAGAGAGAGAGAGAGAGAAGATACAGGTCAGTACGTTTACAAGAAGCATAAATCTCTGACATTTGGATTATTTCACTTCTATAAAAGATGGCTGCACATCAAAGCATGATTACCTTTAACAGCGCTGGGCTGATGGCTGTGGGCAGTGGGAGGCTTCTTGCTGTGATGCTCCATGGAGTTGTTGTGTTTGTGCCAGCCAGGGATGATAGATGCATCTGTACTATCTATGTCATTTGCCTGACAAACACCTGGAAAGGTCAGAGGACAGCAGGAATTAGGTGATTAGAAAGGTTAAATGCAGTGTTCAGATATTCAATCAGGCATCCAGATTAATTAAGCACAATAATCAATGCACAGACTCATGAGGTAGTTTTTCCACTTTCCCGCATGAATGAATCAACTACGTGTGCATTTTCAGTGGTTAAGAAGGAGTATTCTTGCTCACCGTTGCTGCAGCGGTTTCCAGCACAGCACATCGAGTCCCGTGAGCAGCGCTTCCGGCTCTTACGGCAGGGCAGGCAGGCGCCTCGGGCGTCGTTACAGAATTCATCACCTCCGCAGTCTTCATCATCCATGCAAACACTGGAGTGCTTTAGGATTAATAAAGACAAAAGAACTGAGTCAGTGGTGGGATACATAGATATCACTGATAAAACTTTAGGTAAATTGTCGATTCACGGCGCACCGGCTTGACATTTACGCACGGGACAGATATTTACCTGCAAGGTGTCCACGGGAGATTTGTGTCCAATGCCGGACGGTGAGGTGCGCGGACTCGGGCTGACAGTGTCCGCAGCTTTGCCACCCGAAGCACCGGGCAAGTTTTTGATGGCGTTGGAGTTCATCAGAACTGTCCCAGCGTAAACTTCCCCAAGGTATCCAAAGAGCGTGACATACACAGCCACGAAGCAATGCACTGACAGCATCTGCATGATTCTCCACTGAAATGAACCTCTCTGCTGTGTTGCAAACGCAAGGAAAAAAAAAAAATCCCTTCTCTGATTTCGTAAAAAAAAAAAAATAACGGAGTGACAAAGTCCAAGGCGGCCTTGAGTCCTGAATCCAAACTTTCCAGAGAGAAGTTTAGGAACGATGCTTGGAGGTCTCCTGACGCACAGCTCTGGGATGATCTCTTTATACATGTGGACCTGTTTGTCTTCCCGCCCCTCGCTGTGCACAACAAAGGCGGAGGGTGGAATTTCAAAGAGAGCCCCACTGTACGGAAATGGCCATCTATTCTCCCTGCACAGGACTGAGTTTCACAATGTTTGTGTAATGATAATGACCTGCGACGTCTGACTGAATTCCCATCACTTGGTGACGCAGACTGTAAATAAAGGGCAGTCAAAGTCTGATCCCACTCAACATAGGGAGTGTAAAAAAAAAAAAAAAAAAAAAAAAAAAAGCCATTACATTAAACTATTTTTATTGGAAGGCGTGATTTTGGAGAAATGTGTTTTTCTGCCCTGTTTTGCTTGGTTTTCACATTGACATTTATCCTCCTGATTCAAGATTAGTGGAAAATAAAAAAGTCTTGAGAACTATGTTTTGGGGGTATTGTGGTTTGCTTTGAACTGCTGAACATTTTTAATAATTGGTTTGAAATGAATACGTCTAAAACTTGTGCGGATGCTTTAGATGTTTAATTTTACAGGTCAATTAATGCAGCTACATGTCGCATTTTGAAACTTGACCAGATTTCTTCACATTACGGATTTTCCCGTCCTTCCTCCTTCATAAACGCCGTTTTCCTCCCTTAATAGAAACTGTTGGTTATTCCATTTTCTTTGACATTCAAGCAGCCTGGCTGCCCTTTGGCTGTGTGAAGACAGTGATTGAAGTTATTTGCCTCGATTAACTACTTCATTTGATCCTTCTGATTGCAAAGGGGGCAATTATCCTCCAAAGTGTGCTTGATTACACCAGTGGCGGACATCAATGTGTAGGATATGCAGACCATTAAGGGGTGTGAAAAGTTTACCGAATTAATGGACTTCCGTGGCGAGGCCTTTCAGGGTTGACTGGCACTTCCAGATTAAAGGCAACTCTGATCTCTCTCTGACCCTTTGGGCTCCTGCACTGTAAGAAATGACCCCACCAAAAAAAAAAAAAACCCAAAATCTATAAATGTATTTGACATCAATCTGTGAACTAAACAACATACTTCTACGTACTTTTAGTAGATTTGATTAAATGTTTGTCTCAAATTATGCCTCACAGAAATGCCGAGGGGAGTGATACACAGGTGAATATTCTGCTGTAATATAATGTTGAAAATGAGTCGTAGCCTCAGGGAGATTGGAGCTCATTCGCTTAAACCGGTGACTGCGATTTAATAATGATTTAGTGAGTTCTTTCACGGCGGTAGAAAGTCCGCGCCGTGCGTGCTCGCTGTGTGCCGTGAAGGCATCTCGGCACTTGAACGTCATCTGCTGGTCACGTACGTGTGCGTGCGTGCGTGCGTGCGTGCGTGTGTGCGCGTGCGTGTGAGACAGAGACGGAGATGTGCCGTAGACACCTGACAAGCACTTTGCACGTTTGCTGTATATCTTTTGAAGTAAAGCTTTTATCTCCACTTTACTAAATGTCAGTGCTGGTAAGGTGAGCCCCTTTGATGCACTTTGATCCTCTTTGATCTTGAAGAAGTGTCACCCTGTTGTTATGGCTGAAGCCATTTCCCTGTCCCCCAAAACAGATTTGTTGTGCGAATAACACTGGGACCAGAGAAGCTGAATCATCTGCACTTACCATTAAGCGGATGACACTCTAGGATCTTGATTATTATTAGATGTGTGGCAAACATCGGCCAGTTTACATCAGGCTGTTTGGGCAGATGGATTGAAACGTCAGTCTTACCTACAGCTCCCTCTTGTGGCATAATCAGAACATGAAAACCACCTCTGGCACAAGGAATGGAGTTGTGTAAAATGACCAAGAGACAAACATCACTCAAAAGTATTATTTTACTCTATAATTTTAAAAACTTTTACACGTGGCACTCAGCAAAATTAATTTACTGCAAAAAAAAAAACAAAACATAACATAACACAAAGCAAATACCAGTAACATTGCAGAAAGTGGTCGATATCTGACTGAAAACCAGTGATCTGGAAAGCGATGGCATACATAAGGCTTTGTGATAAAAGTAACCTGCCTTCATTACTGGAAAGTACTCGTGGTCTGTGTATGGAGCTGCACACGTCTTCACCAATATGGTGATACTGTCTAATGATTCATGTGATGTTAGTGTCAATCTGTTTGGATTCCTGGCATGAAATATGAGCCGAGTCATTCAGCTTCATTTAAACCAGACAAAAAAATTTGAATTCAGATGTTGATCCAATATGATTAACGCTGTTGTACCCATTAAACACTGTCAACAGTGATGAACAAGAATATTGTTTTCATGATGCTGAAATGATAAAAACTGCAAATCATTCCTGCCATCTCTAAATGCCCTTATTTTAGGATTAAAACAGTTGATGGATGGTCTCTCTGAGCTGTGATTCACTGTTGTGGTTGATTTATTACAATCTCATCCATTAGATATCTAGAGAAAAGCATGTCAGTGCAGCCGTATCAGATATGATAGATTGTTCTAATTTTTTATGTTCCTGTGAGATAAGTCAAAGAGGCAAGAAGTAAAATAATTTCATATACACTTGCGTCAGCCGTCCAATGACTAGAAATTCTCTTTAAGTAGTGATAAATGTATTTATTAGATATAATAAAAAAAGAGAGAAGCAGCCATCTAAGAGGACACATACGTTTTTGAGGTGTATATGTGTTCATGCAGCATTGAAAAGGTCTTGTGATGTCAATTTTGTATGCCATTGATTTAAGGCACTTACATTTTTCTGATTTTATGCTCTTATTTTTTGGACATGAGAGGTGATGAGCTGGGTGACAGGTCATGGCAGAAGTGGTCAAAGTTGTGGGTAATCACAAAAAAAAACAAAACTTTTTTTTTTTCTATCACCAGCCGTCTTTAAAGAATCATTTTTAATTTCTGTAACATGAGGATGACAATGATGTGAAGTCGAGATAATCTGAAGTGAGCGTGGTAAAACAGAAAACGGTGGCGAATTAATTTACGAATGTACTCGATATGGAAAAACATGGTTAAACCTGTTTAAAAAACCTTGAGAATACCACTCAGCACAATGCGATATGGTGTCAAGTGATTTCAAACATCACTCAAGTTAACAAATTGACATTTAGCTCTCCCATGTTCTAAAGAAGGAAGTCAAGTACATTACAAAGAAACCAAGCACAAAAGAATCACTATACAAAACAATAACCAGTACTGTCATCTCACTTCCTATTATAATTTATCAATAACAGCACCAAAGACATTGAAACCATGTTCACAGTTATGTCAGATCTATACAGGCGTCGAACAGAGGACTTCCGGTTTGGTTGACAGGGAAGAGGCATTCGGGTGATTTGAAAACAAAACGAGCGCAGAAGCATTCAAGTGTGATCTTTTTTTAAAGCGTATTGACGAACAAAAATAATGAGTGCGACTTCATCTACTGCTAAAACAAGCTGCAACTGCACATTTTCTCAGTTAATGGTCTTAAGTGCATAATGACACATTGCTTCACGTTAATACTAGTTGACATTTCTCGTGTGTCGGTGTGTGATTCATTAAATTTGAAGCAGGGCACTTGAAGAGTCATGTCTGTTTCCACTGAATGCACAGTGTTTGTGCTTCTTCTCAGAGTAAGCTAATGTTATATAAAGAGTACTAAGTGTCTGATGTCGGCCTTGTCGAGCTCACGTGTGACGATGTTGGATTCAAATGCTATGTACCGTGCGTACTGTATGTATGCCGCGTGGATGTGTCAGTAGAAAGAAAATCAGTGACATTCAGATTAGTCTTGAGAGCACTTGATATCAGTTTTACGCGCAAACCTCAGTGTGTAGATCTGCTTTCCTTCGGTGAAAAGTTGTAAAGACTCTATTCAGATGCCAGGGAGCAACTGCAATAAGTCCGCCACATGTTGAGAAACAAACAAACAAACAAAAATCATCATCATCGCTATCAGCCCCCTTCTCGTATTCATTTTTTTTCACCCAAATTTCCACACTCTTATTAATCCTAAAACTTAGAATAGATAGACTTTTGAACATTCATCCACCCTCTAAACAGTTTTCCCTGTTAGATAGGAAAACCTGGCTCCATTATAAGCCTCTGTTTTATTGTGTGTATGTGTGTATCCCTGCACTTTCTTTGCCTTTGCCTTTCGAGCCGGGTGTAAGACAACACTGAAGAAGTGCTACAGCAGTCCCATTATAAATGCTTGATCCAGAGCCACAGTGAAATAAAGGCATATCGGTGACCCAGAGGGTTTGCCATCCATCCGATTATCTTTTCCATATCCTCTCTTTCATTTTTAATGCAGTTTTTTTTTTGTTTGTTTTTTTTTTTTACAACACAGCTATGTCTTCAAGATGACCTCCAAGCCAGCAAAAGAAGAGTTTCTTTAGGGTTTTTTTTTTTTTTTTTAGGGGAGAAGAGGACTTCAAAAATCAACGTCCCAGCCAGAGTTGTCATCGGGGGGCGGGTCCTCGTTGTCTTCTGGGAAGCTGTCGAAGTTACTTGTGTCGACTGCTGACGTGACCTGAAAGGCGAGCGGGTGCATTAATCACTAGAATCTCAACATGTGTTTGGATAAGTGTATTAAGAAACGTAGCTTGAACTCACATTAGGGATAATAGGAGGCGTTAGTGTCCCCTTCTTCAAGCCCTCCCAGTTAAAGCCTTCAAACCATCTAAAATAAAAGCATTTTTTTTTCCATTAGTTAAGAATGATGTTTACTACTCTATTACACACAGTGAAGAGCAATAAAAGAATAAGAGGATTACTTAAATGTATGAGTGTGCTTACTTGTGCTTTTGGATGTCTTTGACACCATTTTTCAAGTTTCCCAGTCTTTCAGAAGGATTATCCCTGGAGTGGAAAATAATAACATCATAACAATTCAGCATGAACACTGCTTACACGAATCACTGGATTAAACTGTTGGAGGTGACAACACTCACCTGCATAGCTTTTTG
>JAPQRN010000008.1:18131187-18141710 GCA_037367275.1 Coranthus polyacanthus | reverse complement strand
TTCAGCATGAACACTGCTTACACGAATCACTGGATTAAACTGTTGGAGGTGACAACACTCACCTGCATAGCTTTTTGATTAGGTTGGCAGCGTTTTTGGTAATTTTCTTTGGAAATTCGATCATGTCGATGCCTCTAAGAATGATGTTGTAGGTTTTCATGGGATCAGGGCCAGAGAATGGAGGGCTGCAAAATAAAGGCCAAAATATTAGCTTTGTAAATGATAAACGATATTATAAATGTTTGGGTTTTGCGAGACAATTTGCAATAAATAACTGAAGAACGTAAAAGTCGGTAAAGTTAGGGTGGCTTGTTTTCTGCCTTAACATTGAATATTTAATTAAAGCTTCGGTAGGCAGTGTTTTTTTGACGTCATTTGGGCAAAAATCGAACTTTCATCGTATTGTTCGCCATAATGTAATTCAAGTGGTCTGAGAGGAAACTAAACTCCTGCTCCTCCTCTTCGCTCTGTTTTCAGACAAAATCTAGCCTATGATGGAATATTTTGGCCAATCACAGGTCTGTTCAGAAAGTGGGGATATAAAAAATGTAATAACTAATCATTGTAAAAAAAAATCCATCAGACGTCTCTCTAGTGCTTAGAGGCGACACGGCAGCTCATTCACCATCCTGTGCTATTTTGGCTTCACTTTTCCATCGTGACATCAAACACTAGGTGTGTTTCCATCCAGCTGTTTTTATTCGCATTTTCAATTTGCGCATAAAACACGTATTAAGAGCTGCAGAGACAAATGCTCGACAAAGCCTTTGACAAACAGCGGAAGAGATTGAAGCAACAGTGTATGATCCAGATCAGCAGTTCAGTTTGGGGAACAAAAAGCTAAAACCAGCTTCAGGTTTTTTTGACAAAATGTCTGTCACGTCCGTCAGCTTCTCAATCAACAGTTTTAGACCACGATGATGATGATCATGATGAAGAATCAACTCTTAATATTTGCATAACAGTAGCGGATGGAAACACATACATACATTTTGCATTTTCTGAAAATTCGGTTAAAATTTGTGATACATTTGTATGGAGAGTCATACAGTCTATCTTTATATTAAGTCTATGATTTGGACAGAGAGGAGGGTGTGTATTTTCAACTTCTAGCGTTTTTCTTCCTGCTGTAGCTTCAATTAGCCGCCATTGACGCGCTCAGGTCAGTGTGTACCTGCCAGTTAAGAGTTCAAACATGAGGATTCCTAGTGACCAGTAGTCAGCTGAGATGTCGTGGCCCTTGTTCAGAATGATCTCTGGTGCTACATACTCCGGCGTCCCACAGAACGTCCACGTCTTCTTCCCAAACCCGATCTTCTTAGCGAAGCCAAAGTCCACCTGAGGAAAACATTTTCCTTTTCAGAGTCAGTCAGACAGACTCAAACAAAAAAAGAAAAATGCTTTGATGTTCATCCTCTGATCTATTATGTTACCTTCACTAATTATGCTTTGATGTTCATACTATTATGTTATCTTTAATCTAACAGACACTGTACATCAGGATTAATACTTAAGACTTGCAGATTCTCCTAAAAGATACGCTAAACACTTTCCTCAAAAACAGTCCTTCAAGTAGTGGAAAAAACACTTCAATTTCCACTCCAGATACCTTTCATAAATTATTTTACCACTGGACTTCATTCACCGCAGTGCTTTTTGACTTTAAAAGCTATTGCAATCACCACTGCTCATCCTAAATTATTCTTATTTAGGATGAATAACTGAAAGTACTGCCTGAGCAGCTTCCTGGTTCTCTGCCAAACACTATAACCTGACCCTTCAATGAAAAAAAAAAAGGGAATGGCAGTACCACAAAAAACACAGAACCTGATTTAACCTCAACCATAGTACACTTTATGCGTTAAATGTACTTTTTTAACAACTAAAATTCTATTATTTCATCTTTAATCAGAGAAAGTTTTCAGCGTTTCAAGCGTCTGGTGATTCCTTGTAGATGTCTTACCAACTTGGCGTAGCCCCTGTGGTCCAATATAAGGTTCTCTGGTTTGAGGTCTCTGTAGATGATGCCTTTGGAATGCAGGTAAGCGAAAGCCTCCACCACACAAGCTGTGTAAAACCTGGTGGTTGAGTCCTCAAATGAACCCCTGAGGGTACACGAGGACAACACAGCAGAGTTCAAAATCGACTCGGTAAAGTCACAGAAAAGTACTGGCTGCAATCCGAGAGCAGTATTTAAAATGTTATGCTTACGTTAGTCTCATTAATACCTAATTGACCTGCAAATCATCTGGGAATAACAATGAGGATTGGGAAAAAAAAGGTCAAGGCTCAAATACTTGCATAATTTCATACACATTTCATACTTATTTTTCATACTCACTTTTTCTGTCACTTGCCTGACTTGGCATTTCATTTCACTTTATTATTTGAAATCAATTTCACTCTGCTCTTATTCTATACTAATTGCGTCTTTATTCATGAACTGCTGAAAGAAACTCCTGGGTGTGGGTAGTGATTTGGAACCAGGCCATTGATTGTTTTTTCTTTTTTTTTTACCATTTACTATTTACTGAATTGGATTGGGTTGGGTTGTAACTCACAAATGGTTTCATTGTTTTTTAAGCTATTGATTTACCGAGTAGTCATTTTGGCAAAAAAAAGGGATAGAAATCTATTTTCAAATGTCTTGTTTTGTCTTTTGTCCAACACTCTAAACCCTAAAGGTTTATAATTTAATTTAACATAAAACAGAGCAAAGCAGCAAATCCTCACATTTTAGAAGCAGCAGAAACTCTTAGCAGTTACTCTTTTGTCAGTCGGTTTATTGATTTAGAAACAAATTGCCTCAGCGATAAAATTCTGCTAGAATACAGCTTACCTGTCTCGAAGAATGGTCCACAGCTCTCCTCCTAAACACGCTTCCATCAACATGTAGAGGTACTTGCTGTCCTTGAATGTTCTATAGAGTCTGAAAACACAGCAAAATTGTCTCAACTTCAAGCCAAATGAACAAATATTGAAATAAGATTAAGTGAAGAATGATTTTAAAAGGTAAACTGAGCACGTTAAAAGATGCTAAATATATTTTTGCAGATAACAACAGACACCGATAGGCCTCTCTGTCATAAAAGGGAGCAGCTTCACGTGTGGTTTACCTGCCATCATCTGATATCTTGAATCGATACAGAGCGTGTGCTTAAGCACAGTCTCACAGAGTCAACCCACTGTTTTGTTCATAAATGGTTAGAACATTTCAGTGACACTTAATATGTCTAAACGAATAAGAGGACAATCTAACTAAATGAAGGGAAAGAGGATTATTTGGGGTAAAAAGAGAACAGAAAAGGTGGGTATGCGTTTTATATATACCCAGACTTTAGTTTGTATTCATTCCACAAGACCTCAGAGTGTGATGAAACCTAGAGTAGCGCGGATGAACCTGCAATCTAATCACAGAAATATAACTGGGATCATATGGCTAAATACAGATCTTGCTCATATTTGCACAAGGCACAGTAGAGGGTCCAGACGTTCTCTTAAAAAAAAAAGATATTATACCTAACAATGAAGTCAGAGTGCGCCTCCTGCATGATAAGTTTCTCTGAGCGGATGTGCTCCTGCTGTCTGGTGTCGACAATGTGCCGCTTCTTAAGGATCTTCATGGCAAAGGTTTTGTTCTCATCACTTTTGAGCTGAACCTGCAATAAGGAGAAACAGAAAGAAAGGCTAATGCAGTCAGTGAAAACTAGGGGTCAAACTAAAAAAAAAAAAGTTGTTAACTGAAATAAAAATGACTGTGAAATTAAATAAAAACTAAAATGGCTAATGCTGCATGAACTAAAGTGAAATAGAACTGCAGGACAAAAAGAGCTTTGTTTTTTGCTTTCACGCAGTGTTAATGGTTCATGGTGTACTTTGCTCAATACATTACCTTTAATAAACAATGCCTTTGTAAATTATATTTAATGTCATCCTACCTTTTTCAACTTATAGACATAAAGGCTTTCCTCAACTAGAACCGCAGCGCTGAAACGAAATGGAAACGAAACTAAAACTTGTCAAAATGAAATAAAAACAAAACCTAAAACTAAAAAAAAATAAAACGAAAGCAAAATCAAAAACCAAACTGACAGACTAAATAAAAACAAATGAATATTTAAAAACTATAATAACTAGACAGATAGGTCATAGATCTGTCTGACTACGCATGAACCTCACTCCAAAGATGACTGTTTTTATACATTTTCATCATCCATGTTTCTGTCTCTGTGGCGCCTCATACCAGCTCAACACGTCCAAATCCACCGACCCCCAGAGTGTCAATGATGTTGAAGTCGGCGAGGTTGAGGTTGAAGAAAAACGCATTCTCTGCTTCATACCTGTGGTGCCGGGAAAAAGGGGGAGGAAAAAAAAAAAGACAGAGTGGGAACAGGATTAGAGACGAGATGAAGGATGAAAGAAGAGATAATCCACTTCCAACAAACTAAGACAAAATATCCGTCTCCATTTGAGCTCATCTGTTTGCAAATCTTAAAGGATATAAGTCATAATAATCTATTAAGGATGTTATTGAGGATGTGGAGTGTATGAATATGAACACGTGAACAGGATGTGTGTGAGTTTAGTCTTCTGGCAAACCACTTTGACCTCTGCTTAAACACAGACTAACTGTCCCCGGCCTGTCCCCCGTTCCACAAAGGAAAGAACAAAGGCAGAACATTGGTCACATGGGCCGCACACTTATCAGGTGGCTCTGAAGACATGCTTTGGCTCTACCTCCAAACACTGCAACATGCCTTTAATGACCTGCACATGCCGCCAGCGGAGAATGTTTCCACGTGTCCGCCCCTTATCCCCAGATGGCCCCGTGTCTTCTCTTGTTATTGTTTGATCCAGAACGAGTTTCATGAGCTCAGTCTCTGGATCAGTGGGCTTAGGACAGATCTGAGCCTGGATAGGCCTTTCTGGGTCACTCGGAACAGTCTACCGCCTCAGCGTCAGGCCTTTGCACTCGCACAAACTGTACAGAATAACACGAGTAGGAAACATTTCTCAAACAATCCCCATAAAAGGAAGACTTGTTTATAGATGGCATGTGTCTTCTTTCGAGGAGCAGCAGGGATTATCTGTATCTCAGATAAACAGTGACTCATTTTGCGAACAATTCTGGCATCCAATTTTATACTCTCCTTATTTCCTAAGCTCTGTTAAAAAATATACTTGCTTAAAATTAGTGGTCGGATACTATTCAAGATAAGATACTTGTACTTTACTTGGGTGTTTCCATTTTATGCAACTTTACACTTCTACTCCACTGCATCTCAGAGGAAAAATATTGTACTTTTTTGCGGCTCTAGTTCCTTTTCAGATTCTCCATACCCTTCCTGTTCAGTCAAAGCCACATATTTTCAAATGTGTTGATCTTGAATATTTGTACTAAAATGAACAATTAAGTGTTTCTTAATAGGTTCCGTTTACAATGATCCTCCTTCTTAAGTAAACCCTCTTGGATTAGCTGAAGATGCATTGTCGTAAAGCAGCAAACGGGGCTGCTGAACTTCCGTAAAGTTGAGAAATGTGGTTCTCACAGGAAAGAGAGCCTGTGGACATTCAATGATCTTATAAGATTATCATTTGTTTATAGAGTTGCTGTAAACATATGATGCATCGTATGCAGTCCTATTCTATATACAGAATAAGATGCACTGCTGTAGATATAAGTCCCCGACTGTATAGAAAGTAGTTCAAATGAGGTCAACCTAATGCAGCAGTAATATGAATCCAGAAGCATCATATATAGTAGTAAAACAATGACAGGGACAATTTACTGCACAATAACTACTTTTACTTTTCATACTTTAAGTACTTTTTGCTGATAAAACTTAAGTAATGTTTTGAATGCAGAACTTTTACTTGCAGTTGAGTCTTTCCAGTGTGGTACTAGAACTTTTACTTGAGTAAAGGCTCTGAATGATTTTTCCATCACTGTGTAAAATGTGAAAAAAGTTGCTCGGAATTAGCACTAAGTGAGCACAAAATACAGCGTAGTTCCACCGTGAGTCAGAACAATAAAGCCTTTCGCAAAGCTCCACACCAGCGGGCTCTGTGACCAACACGGTGCTGGCAGTTTACGGAGTGATGTGTTTCTCAAAAATACATCAAGTTACCAGGGCATCCACTGTTTATATGTGTCTACATCAACACTCGTGTGATCATGTGGATTCACAGGTGATCCTTTTATCTTGCTGCCCCCTCCCATTATCTGGACGCCAGCCCAGAAAACACTCCAAATCCCAAAATGCTCTCTGCCTAAGGAAATGACCAATAAATAACCCAGAGTGCATGAGACAGGATTATTAAAAAGGTCAGGCTACCACACACACGTGGATAGGCATCTACAGTGAGTATGAAATGACAAACAAACAACTAATAATATAAAGAGATGAGACGTTGGGACCTGTAGATAAAGAAGGACTCATAAATTCCACCAATTTTCAGAAGGTTCAATAGCGGTACTATTTTAGAACTATTTTATAACATGATTATTGTAATGGTTAAAAAACCTTCTAAAAGTAGTACTAGGATTTGGCCAGCAGGTGTCATTATTGCCCTATTAGATGCATAAAGGAAGCAGAGACAACTGAAGGCTGAGGAACAAGTCAGTCACAAAATAAGGCTATAGTATGAAGCAGCAATGAAGGATTAATGACCCACACTCTATTCTGCACATAATGAGGACTTGGGACTTGTGTTAACACAATAGGAAACCTTGAAACCAGGTGGTGAAGTTATCAGTTTACAGCAGCAACAATAGCGATGAATGGGACTGAATGGTTTCAATACGGGCAGAAACCTTTCCCATCGCTCCTATTCTCAATCAAGGACACACAAACTCTCTGGGGCTGCATGAATAGAGGGGGTATTTACAGAGGTAGACTTTTCTACAGGAACTTGAATAGTGAAATTGACTTTTTTCAGTTAGACGAGGAGCAGTATTGCCTTTGTCAATGGGTGAAGTGCTTTGTGCTTGCTACAGCATGCAGTGCTTCTGGAAATGGCAATATGATACTGGTTAGCAGTCCCAGTGAGACTGGACACATACATCCTCCTTAAATAGATATATCTGAAGGATGACCTTGAAAGCTAACACAGCCCTCAGCTGCATCCAGCGCTGTAATGAAATCCTAGTCAGTTACACGGTAGCTGTATTTTGAGGTTGTTTTACATTGGGTGGAAGCAGAATGTTATGAAGTGGTCGTATGCAGGTCGAGTATCACTCCAGAGTGTGATAATCTGTATCAGTGAACAGATTACATCATAAAATGATGCAATCCTCATGTGTCAAACTGTGTGTGTGTCAGAGAGTGTGTGTGTGTGTGTAGGTGTGTGTGTGTGTGTGTGTGTTGTATTCATGTCTTGCTGTGGTTATTCATGCTCAAACCAGACTCATGGGAAAAGAGCGGAAGAGGCTTCTCTGACCTTAAATTGGATTCTTATGATGTCAGTGCCAGTAACTCCTGGTCGTGTCTTTATGATCACGGAAAATATTTATTAACTTCTGAATTACCTTTATTGACCTGCGAATAAAGAGACTAATTGTATTACTAAAGAAATATAAAACTATGGCCAATCATCCATCCTTCTTGTTCCATAGTAGTATTAAACAAACAAACACCTTTTTGAGAGAGTTAATTAGTTTAACTGGCTGTTACCATGGTAACGGAGGTAGCCACTGGTTTATTTCTTTATTTCAATAATGGGGCTCTGCAATGTTAAAGCCTCCGCCCCTTTATAAGAATCTGCTCCTAAAGTTCATTGGTTCATCCTTGGCCCATGCACTACCATTCGATCAAGTCTCATCAGCGTAAGGGGAACCTGTCCCATCGCCACTTCATCACAGGCCTGACATATAGATACAAACAACCACTCACTCTCACATTCACACCTAGGGGCAATTTAGAGTGACCAATTAACCTATTAAGGTGCACGTCTTTAGAGTATGGGATGAAGCCGGGAAAAACCCACGCAAACACAGGGAGAACATACAACTCCACGCAGAAAGGCCCCACCCAGGAGACTCTGGGCTTGATGGTTTTATTTAAGTGCATTCTACAATTCCATTTTTCCATGCTCAGGGAAAGGTCAAATGAGGTGTGATAAGACTTTATTGCAATGAAAAAAATGTTGACGTTTGCCAAAATCCTGTCAAATGCAGGCAGGTGGATTGCCTTGTTGTTTTTGTCACACATTTAACACCTAAAAAAAGCTCTCCTCACCCTCCACTGAATAAATACATGTTTTATGCATGTGGACATACAGGTGAAACGGGAAAGACTGCCATATTCTGTTTATTTTGTGTAGCGTGAAGCTGCACCTGCTGAGAGGCAGCGGCTTGATCAAAACCAATGTGTGCATACAGAACATAGCAAGAAGGTAGTCTTTGAAGAAAAGACCTGTCAACCTTAGAGAGAGCAGCTGTAGTTTGCTGTATAGTTACAGTAGTGCCGCATAGTGCTTATCCACTGTGACCAATTAGAGACAGTTTCCATCACCGTGGGATCCTGACTCAGGCTTCCCTCACAAAGACACAAATGTGCTTTGCTGGGCGGGGTAGACCCAGCAGAACACATTTGAAGAAGACATAACACGCAGCGGGGAAAAGCTACCTTAATCAGGGTGAGAAAAGGCTTTGATGTGACAGATATGGGCGTCCAAGGGGAGATAGTGACTCTAGTTTAAGGCAAAGTTCTGCAAGGATGATAGTAACATTAAAACATGGCCAGAAAAAAAGTCTGATTATTTTCTTATTTGCATAAAATAAAATTTTAAACTAGTGTTTGAAAGGATAGAAAGATTATCACACTGGCAATCTCTTTCAATCACAGGCATCCGCTGGCAGCTGGCAATCATCAATGGTAGTGAGTCTATAAGCGGCATCTGGCCAAGGCTGAGTGCCAGGGGCAAACCACTGTGCCCCCCCATTATACATCCTGTTCTCACTTCCCTCAGTGTCTCTGTCCAACACAGTGACTGGTGTTATGTTCTGCTGTTTGCTGACTAAATGCCATCCGTGACTTGCAAAAGATGACTGACGCTCCCAGCAGTCAGTCAGAAATCCAAAGCACTGGACGGCAGTCTAGACTGCTTTGACACTCGTCTCATTCTCTCCCTCTCTTCGCTCCCTTTATGTATCTATATCTCTTTCCCTGTGGCGATAAGCTGTTCCTGCTGTCTCATTGCTCTCATTACCAGCTTCATGTTTCCTCCAACCTTGAGTCACAACATAGTGGAGTGAGCAAGGTATCAGATTATGCCAACATGTAGCTGTCTGAACCCTAAGATGCCCACTGTAGTGCCAAGGTCCCCAATACTTTTCATGATAGTATTCTCTTGTTTCCATAGCAACGGTAAATAGAGTATATATTAACTCCTCCAGAAATAGAAACGGGGGTCATAGCCTCTTCTTTCTGGCCTGCCACCTGAGCATTGTTTTGTTATATAATAGACTTAGAGGCACAATGGATTAGGTTTGGCAGCACATTTCTTTAAAATCTGTATGCTGGAGAGCAGTCGAGATGCAATTCAATATTAAAAGTGGAGTAAGCGATTCTAATCCAGTACTTTTTGCCAAATTCATCAAATATCTCCTCGTGGGCTGCTAGCTGTCCATTCTGGCTCTGTGAAAGCAGAAAAACAATCCACACATCGCTATTCTAGGCTGGAATATGCCCCCCTGTTGATGACTGGCTGGAATCCAGCCACAGGACAGGGGTCCCAAGGTCCACACTCGCAGACTCACAGAATTTGATGCACGTTTGTTAAATCCATGAGGGCTTTAGGCTGTCAAATCATCAAATATATGAGGGCTCTGTTGCAGACATTTTTAGTTTTTAATGCACACTTTCCATAAGCCTGTATTTCTGCTGACTTTGCCAGAGGGAATTACCCACAGCTCAAAGTTGTGATATCAAACACAGGGTTTCCGGGGGAAATCCTGAATGTTTAAAAGAAAAACTGTAAACAAACAAGCATAACGGGTGCACTGGTCTGTCAGGCTTCCTAGAAAATTTTGCCCATGACAGAAGATTGTGTCCAATGACTTTTCAGAGAGGGGAGGGATATAAAAACAAGGGACTGACAGTTGTAATGATTACTGTCAAGAATCCATTAAATGCACACTTTCACTGGCTCATCAAAGAACCAGCATGGCAGCTCCCCTGCCTGTGATATTTCGGCCTCACTTTTCCACAGCAGCATGAAATTGCATTGTTTCGTCCATCTTTGTATTCAGTCTACGCTTAGGACAGCGGTGAGAAATCTGCAGGAGGAGGGTATTTATTTTCTCGTGGTCCCGTTCCTGTTTATACCATTTCGAGCCCTTGCAGCCTCTCGCACTCAATCACAAATCAGGCGGCGTCAATAAAGTCTACAAGGCTTTAGCGTGGAGATTAGAATTGGGAATCTGAATTTTCTTCTGAAGAAGCACTGAAGGAAGTCTAAGGTCCTTCCCAGGAATTGCTTACTCCACCTTTAAGTGGCTAAAAGTGAAGATGTAGTTCTTA
>JAPQRN010000008.1:18100536-18112322 GCA_037367275.1 Coranthus polyacanthus | reverse complement strand
GAGGAGAGGAGAGGAGAGGAGAGGAGAGGAGAGGAGAGGAGAGGAGAGGAGAGGAGAGGAGAAATTTGAAGCAATCATTTCAAGACTTTGTACACAGAATCCTTGAATCCTTTACAGGTTTTTATTTGTCATAACGTGATACCATGATATTTCGCACCATGAAAATCTCATACCATTGTGACCACTGTGTCATTTTGAAGTTACATTTCCTCACTTCTTTTAGTGAGCAAATGATTATTTCCTCTACTGATGGTTAGAGACCACTATAATATAACCCTGTAGTATCTGTTTATCCAAGGAGACTCCCTTGATTCTGAACCCTGAGAGTTTTCACAGTTACATTAAAAAAAAAAAAAACTAGCTGGGATTGCATAAATACATCTGAAAGGATCTTGCGTTTTGAATGAATTCAGATTTATTAAAAACTAAATATATTAAGTAAAGATACCAACTTTTTATTCTTAATATCACAGACTTAACACCCACTCCGATTTATTTTTTTTAGCTTGTATGTACAGAGAGATAAATCAAAACTTGCTATTTTGTTCTTAATACCGTCAACTGGCACGTTGTCAAGAGTGTTTAGCTGTTCTCTACCCACTCCATGCTTGGGTATGCTATGTGACCTTGAATATAAATACCCTGGTAAAGAAAGTGAATAAATAAATTAGTAATGCTGCACTGAATCTGAATGAAGCAGCTCCTTTTTAAGAGTAAACTTAATACAGGACACCAATATATGATTCTGTTTTCAGATGAAGTAATCCTATTCAGGAGAGGGTGCCTGTCAGAGCATACTAAAGGCACACAGGAGCCAGGTCACCACTTTAATATAAGACTGACATGCAGCATAGATGAAAACACTGCCACACACATCCATGTACTATCAATACTGAATAAGTCATGTGCTTCCTTCAAGGACGATTCTTTTCACTGAGGTGTGTAATGTGATGTAACAAACCTCTTGTGCCACAGCGAATATCAGTCGACACTATTGTACTTTCAGAACAATAGCGGAACACAATGCCCAAACAAACCCGCATAAGGCCGAAAAGCAACAGGTTTTGTTTTCCATAAAATAAATCTCGGTGAGATATTTTCTCTTCTCTGTTTCACAGAATAAAAGCACTTCATGCTTTAGCCTGACGACAGACCTCACTATATCCTGTCAGATAGCTCTTTTCATACAGCAGGTTTTTACTCTCACAGCATTTAAGCCAGAAAAGCCTTACACCATATAGCTTATAAGCACCGAGGATCATGCGTATATATGATTCATATCTGCTGTGCGTCTCTCAAAAGCCACTCGATAATTTCTGCAGTAATGAAGTTAAGTTCAGCTTACTTCATTTTTACACCTCTTTATCTTTATCTCAATATAATAAATCAAAGTAATTACCTGTTACAAGATTAAAATGATGTTTCCGTGAGTTTTAGGTTCACTTTCGGTGTGCCCTAATTGTATCTAATTTGAAATACCACAACAGTGTAATTGGTTAAGTATTGTTTCTTAATTAGTCAGCTTTTTTCTGATTGGTCAGTGACAGCATTCTCTGTTTTGTTAATTCTGTACAGCAGACAGCTGCAAGGAATAACACACCTTTACGTCCAACCGTAGTATCTAACAGATCATTTGACAATAACACGATTTTTAATATTTCAATGTTACATTTCCATATTTTTGCCAAATCACTGATTGCTTTTAGGAAGTAGCGGTGTAATACGTGGAATAATGTACAGTGAGCCAGTCACTGCTGCAAAATAAAGCCCTTCCAGGATGCTTCAGTCCTGCATCACCTTGTCAAGGTTTATTTCATAATAATGGCTGGCTAGCTATTATCATCCCTTACATATGCTATGCAGGGATCTTTGTACATGAAGCAGGCTCTTAGAGTTGTTTACTATCATCATCATAGATCATAGATGGTTAAGATCTTTCATTTTACTCACACTGTCATTTGTCATATGCCAGCATGATTATCCCTCATTAATTGATTTTATGGTTAAAGATGATTTGATCGGTGAAGTAAATCATTATAGGTGTAAGGCCACATATCAGCATACAGGTGTGACTGTAGTAGTAGTCACTGTATACCTAGAGAATAAAAGACAAGCAGGTTTCTCCTAAAGCCGAGTTGCTTCTCTCACTTTACACTTCACAGTTTATGGTAACGTGCCACCACCTCCTGCCAATGAGTTTCCCCAGAAACCTCTTTTTGTCTGTGATTGAGATGTCCTCCATCAGTAGTGAAGCCATCCTTCTCTTGGGTTTCCTCACAGTATTGTGTTTAATATTGCTTCTCTGCATTATCTGCAGTGTTAAATGGCAATAAGAACACATTTAAAAGTAGTGAATGTGTCACTGCAAATCAAGGCACCCAAAGGGGAAAACCATAGTCATTACCACTATTGATTTTTATCATCATGACACAGTACATTAAAGCGCAAAAAAGCTTGCAGTGAATGACAGATAACACCACTATTAAGATGCGCTGTCTAGACACACTATCTATAGAAGTACAGCACAATAAAGCATAGGTTTACAAAAAGATATATAAGATGATGTGCAGCAAAAACATTTCTGTTTAAAAGTCACCCCCGTTCTTTCAAATACAATAGTCATTTGCATGCGTCCACGTCAGATGATCCCTAACAAATGGCAAAAGTCAAAACAGTCTTCGAACAAATCTGTTTCAAGTTGGCACGGGGAGGTTTGAGCTTCTCTAGAAAACACAGCCGCAGGATCAGCATGATCAAGATACAGTACTGGCAACTCTGGTATCTACATCATCTAATACTATCTGTTTTCATTGTCTTCATATTTTATTTTTACACAGAAAAGGTAGAAACACATTGGAAAGCTTTTTTTGTGCTGTACATAATATAATCATACTCAGTAGCATGCAAAAATAATACAATATCTTGATAATAAGAAGACACATATGTATACACTCAGTGAGCACAAAATGATGATTAACATTATTCATTTTGAGGCTGTTGCTTTTTAAGTTTTCTATGATTAATAGCCTTAGGTTTAAGTCCATGTTTATGTTGCCTGGTTGGATTAGGAGAAACACACAGAGAGCAAATGCTCTTCTATCTTCACGGTAGTTTAAATGTGTCTTTGTGTTTTAGAGAGCCTTCTGTTTTGCAACACAGTTATGTTCATATTTGAGAACTACGTATATCATCAAAACCCATCTTGGGGCTCTAGAACTAGAAACGTCTTTACAAAAGCATTCTGAGCAGGTCAATCAATTCCGATCTGTTGTTCAAGGCAACGGAATCTCGGCTTTTTTCTCTCGGCAACATAAGTAATTTTACACACGCACACATGTTGACACTCTGTATAAGCAAAAGCCATAGGCATGAGCCACAGTTCCAAATATTGAACTTCAAAGCGAGCAGCACACATCAAAAGTGTAAATGAGGATGTGTTTGCTCAACCAAATCATGCAGGAGAAAACATCAAATGATGTGATATGCAGATGGGCAGAAAATTATACTGAGAAGACATTCTGGAAAAACTGAACTTCAGATAAATCATGTAGATTTGAACATTAATATAACATTATTGCTTTTTGCTTATTATTATTATTGCTTATACTAGCGGGCGGTGACTCTTTACAGACAGCAGACATTTATTTTTCATATGTCTACAAGAGGAGGGCACCACCTTATCTGCATTAGCATGGGTGCGGGGTGCAACCTGCCGCATGTACGCAGGTATTAATCACACACAGAGGTAAATAAAACGCAACACATGGAACTGAATTGTAAACATCCCGCACAAGTCAGCATGACAGGATGTGTAACTCAGGGGTTCTCCCACTTTTGCTTGGTAAAGCCACCTTCAAAAATATCACAAAAGATATAACATGGCATGACAAAATGAGGGGAAAAAAAGGGTTGGAAATATGTGTTATATCACATCAGCTGTCATGATCAAAATAAATATTGCTATTCACTGCCTGTCACTATGAATATAATTTTAATGTATTCAGCGTTACATTTCCTCACCACACACTATGGACCCACTGGCGCAAGGTTGTCTCCAACATCACTTTTATTTATCAAAATCCAATCCATTTTCCATCACTGCGTCTGAGGGAACATTGGCTAGCTACTGGCTGATGATGTGTCATGAACCACTTAAATCAAACCATGTGGCAGTATCACATATAGCGTATATACAGTACAATGTGCGGATTCCTTCGTGAAAGGAATTTGTGAATGCATTTTCTCTTAGTGGCTTCTTCTAACTTTAACCTTAAAGCATTCTTTAATAATAATAATAATCATAATAACTAGGATAGTTTTCTCCCAATAGATCAAGCATTTAGTTAGTACTAACGTCAAACGTCTAAACGTTAATACTGAACTTCCACTCAGTAAATGGAAATCCCACTTATGTGAATTCATTCAGTTGAACCAACACAAACCTCTTGTAAGTTGCACCGATGATGTGCACTTGATCCCCTGCCATCACCATGCGTGTATTATGAGGAATACGTCTTGCCTTCCTTTTCGCAACAATGAAAGACACCGAATGTGTTGAAATCTTTCAGGATGTATGGAACAGTTTACATATTGGTAAGTCAGCGACACAGACTCCACAGGCTCTGAAACAGCGCGCTTACCTCTTCAAGGACATCGGCGAGTTTGCTTAGAATATCTTCCTGCAGGCCATGGAAAGTGGGAACACTATAGGAAGAGAGAAAGTAAAAAAGAGAAAAAAGAAAATATACTTTTGATTGAATTGTTTGTGGTTAAAACAAAGCATTGTGGAAGAGAGCATTAAATATATGCAACAGGCACACTCAATAAAAGATCTCATTATGTATGCACTATATTACAATATGTATAAGTATATCAGTACAGACTGAACAAGGTCTCTCGTTACCCAGCAGAGTATCAGATCAGAAGGTTGAATACGGCAGAATGAGGCTCTAATGTTTGTTCCATTTGCTTCCCGGCAGCCTCAGCAAACGCTTTCTGCCTGTTATCAAGCTTACTAAATAAAACTGGCCCAATGTTTATCAAGGAGGAGAGAAAATAACCAGGGATGGCGAACAAAGGCCTTATCGTCCCATATCATCTCTCTCTCAGCCTCTCCTTCTCCCTCTCCCCCTCATTTTCCATGCTTTATTACAGTAATCTGAACCATCTCGCCTTGCCCCCAATCTAGGCCCTTGCCACTGTGCTTGCTTAACAGAATGCTTATTAGTGAACGGATGACCCTACATGAAGCATACGGGATCAAGCTGTGATGCTGTTGACACAAACAAAAAGCCTCTTTTGTGGGACCGTTTCCAATCCAACAGCTTTATTGTGCGTTGTGGCTTTAATTAGTCGTACAAGGCCGGTGGGGAAGAGCAGTCTTATTCACGTGTTCTCGCTGATCATTCTAAAACTTCTCACATTAATGTCATTATATAGCGCTCTAGTGACTGGAAGTGAAATGCAAGATAACGTAACAATTATGCAGTGACGCATGATTTTTATTCTGCGTCTGATAGCAGATAGTTTTATGTGGAGATGAGCGAAAGTCACTGCAATACAGGTTTCTGTGTTAGCTCATGGCGTTTGCGGTTGCCTTTCCGGGGGAATGTGTTTGAGCGATTTAAAATACACGCCGGAAAAGTGTGTGTGTGTGTGTGGGGGGGGGGACACGAAATTCAACAAGCACACTTTTCAGATGTTGTACAATGCGGGATTTGTTTGCACGTTTTTCATGAGTTTTCCTCCTCCAC
This sequence comes from Coranthus polyacanthus, assembly GCA_037367275.1. Classification (NCBI taxonomy): domain Eukaryota; kingdom Metazoa; phylum Chordata; class Actinopteri; order Kurtiformes; family Apogonidae; genus Coranthus; species Coranthus polyacanthus. The sequence continues at coordinate 18,106,569 of JAPQRN010000008.1, read as the reverse complement.
GACATGAGAGCGCTAATATACAGTATATTTTCAGAGCAAATAAAGAGCGAGTCGGAGACTCAGAGGGAACGTGTGTTTATTAAACTAAGCTCTTTTATTAGATCTGCTTCTAGGGGAACAAAAAAAAAAAAAGAATATATCTGCATATTTTGAATTAAACATTTATAAGAAACATACACAGTGAGCCCAAACTAAGCAGCATGTCCATCTATTAAATATTTACATATCTGTTGGACAGTTATGCAACAGCTGCTGAAAGGGAAGAGCTGTCACACACCAGCGACGCTCACAAAGAGTACGCCAGCGTTTTATGTCTTTTTTAGTCAAAGCCATCACTGAAATAGCTTCATCCTTAGACAAGAAAGTAAGATTAATAGTGCACTCACATCTGGCCCAAAATATATTTCTAGTGCTGTGCTGCATATCATGATGTCTACTATAGTGAGAGGATACTATAAATAGAAAAAAGCTGGTAGTTGAATCACTTCTGACCTGCTAATGTCACGGAGTGTTATGCTGTCCTAGGAGAGTGTCCTCAGCTGAACAACAATACCATGTGACATTCAAATGTTAAAGGACCTCTTTCATTTGCACAAATAGTAACTGTTCTTTATCAGCAGCAAAGGGAGCGATAATCATTGTCGCGAGGTGGAGGATTTCACAGTGGTTCAGCGGTACGAAAGGGGGTGACAAACGGAGCGACTTTGATGCCAGAGAACGCATTTCACTTCCTGCCTCCTTCAAAGAGGATTGAAAGGCTTATTTTGAAGCAGATTTTCACTAAGCTGCCCAAGTACTGCATGTTAGTACATCAACTTCATGTAATCACGTCATAACCATGGAGATGGCACGTCACTTATTTTCTATGAGCATGCTCCTAAAAACGTCTCTTTATACAGCGGAAAGGTTGCTTCCTGGCTGCTATAAGCTGTCCACTGTCTTGAAGCGGCTCTGTCAAATAGCAAATCTGAAATCACGATCACAGTGATTCGTGAGGCTTTCTGCACGAGTGTGTCTCTGTCAGTCATTCTGTGACTATAAACATATAATACAGTGGAGTGCATAGTGTATGTGAGAGAAAGTGAGACGTAATACCTTGCAATACTGATTTCTCCCCAGGAGCAAAATTGTGTATATTGCAACACGCACATATAATATGGTAAACATTTGACATCGTTTTCATAATTGGCTTGATGAAGACCATGGTGGGTGAGAGAAAAACAGGAAAGTCCTACAAAGATGGGGCCACGTGAGATTATACTGTAATTCCGTCTCGTGCATCTTTATCACTGCACAATGCTCTCCTCTGTCTTTTGATGAGTCTTTTATCCAACACTCCATGCAGACCAGAAAAGGATCTGCAGGCCTTTAAAGTGATAATGGGCTTCTACCGCCATCTCCACTCTATGGATGAGTGGATAGGACTTGAGGCTTCCTCATACAGATGAAGGCATAAAAGGAAGGTGGACAGGGTATATTTTGATCAGTATGGATGAAACCTTCGGTGATGTGCCAGAAATTAATGTTGAGTTATATAATTTATCAGCAAGAATAAGGAGAAAGAAGTCTTCAGAGAAACAACTCACACATTTTCCATGAATCCATTTAATTAATTTATTCATTGCATTCGGATCAAAGGCCTAATCAGACCATTTGTCCATCACTGTGAGCAATAAGGGCAGAGTTTGCTCATATTTCCTTACCTTTTCAGAAACTCCATATACTCTGTGTGCTTGATGAGGCCCGTCCTCATCATGATAGTCTGAAAACATTGTCGGTCGATGGCCCACAGTTTCACATTCGTAAGAGCTGAAATGAAAAAAAAAAGAATATACAAAAGCAACGAAGGGCATTTTTTTTTCAATTGGAACAATAAAACAGCTCACATCCACATTATAGAGTATATGTCTTACAAAAGCTTCTTGCTTGCGGTGCATTGTGTATGCACATTAATACTGAAGTTGACATATGAGATGAATTGCAGTCCTGTGATTGTGTGTGTTGTTATTCAGGTGGTTCTCAACAAAAGCTCTGCTGTGAAAATCTCTAACCTTTTTAGGTTCAGCAAAAAGGCTCACTCCTTTACTGGCAATAACCTTCAGCTAAATGCTTGCTCTAGCTGCTGATCAGACCTGCACAACAACTAAGGTATTCAGGACAATTAACTATTTTCTCAGCAATTGACTGCAATCTGTATTGTTGGAATAACGTCCATGCATGGTTTGTTTCTAGTCATGCAACAGCATTTCAATTATTTTAAGGTCAGGACTGTGAGTTGGCTAAACCAAAGTTGTTTTTGATTAGTAGTCCTAGTGGGACTGCTTGTTCTCTGTTTTAAGGCCAATTATCAAACTGCTCAACACAACTTCCAAGTTTTTAGATCAGAAACAGCTACAATTGCCTGGAACAATTTGGAATTAATTATCCCCCCAAAGATTGTACTATGCACTGATCCCAAGGCAACAAAACTAGCTCTAAAATATAATGGATTCTATACATGGATTAGAGTGGGGTTTTGTTTCGGCATCCAGCATTTTCCTTCAAATACAGTATGTTTAGCCTGGCGCTGCTCATCTAGCTTTGTTTCGTAGCGTTTTCTCCCAACAATTTTTTGGCATTTTTATGCCTAATTGGTGACTGATGGAAGCCAGGGCCTTGCTGTATTCCTTTGTGGCTATTTCCAACTTTATGAGCCTCAACTGCTTATTCTCTAAAGTTGTCTACACTCATTTTTGATTAGCATGTTTTCATCTCTTTTCACTTCATTATAGTCCTCCATTCAGTCTCATTTCACATTTGTTATTGTCTGTTTTTGAAGCAGCATTATTGAGAAACACGATTCAAACCCCGTATGTCATTTAACCATGTCATCATAGGAACTTCAACAGCCGCTATTACTTAGCATCTCTTTGGTAATTGCTGCCAAACAACTTTGTGGCCGTCATTCCTTCTATCATTTCTTACATCATTCAGTCTTATTACAACTTCAAGATTTCACTTGTGGAGTAGTACAGCAAGCTGCGATGAGTAATAAGATAGAAATGACAGACTATACTGTCTGACCCCAAAATAAATGCAGAGATCCCCTGGGAATGGCCACAGGGGACATGTAATATAAAAAATCATCACATAAGTCAGTCTACTTGGTATTTTCTCTGAATGAATCATTGGCTGTTGCCAGAGCTTTTCATTCTGTCTCAGAATACCTCCCAGTCTGTTTATTGATTATGAGAAAATACATTTAACATTTTAGTTCTTTTTATCGACAGTGTAGGATTAGCTTCAGGACAAGGGAATATGAAAGTAAATGAATAGATATGAACCAAGCATTTTAATGCTACTCCTTAAGATAGTTTGTGATATTACAACCTCAATATATGCAGGTCGCAAAGCAACTAAAGTTCTCATGTTTGTAAGCACTGTTTTGAGATCATTAGAGTGAGATATGTTTAGATTTTATGAATACTAGTAAGAGTAAGAGTGTCTGCACTAAAATGTATGTCTCTGGTCACAAGCAACCTTATGTAAGCATGTACTGTATGCACATATAACCAGAGTGAACATAAATCGTTTTCTCATCAGACCCAGAGTTTGGCAGCACTTTAAAATAGGTCCAAACCACAGGAGTAGTGCCCTCATTACACAGCCTGACACTGTTTTACTTTCTTGAAGAAGAAATCCCAAAACACACAGCTAGACATAAAAATGTACAGTATACAGACATAGATGCAACAGCTGCATAATGATAGATGATAGGAATATCTCACGTGGACACATTTAAATGCACACGGATACACATCTATATAGTGTAAACACATGATGTTGTGCGCACATAAAAATGCAGACACATACAGGAGACTTAGGAAAAGCTATAGCATCTGACATGTACAAAATAATATGGAAAATCCAAATGGTACAACTCTGTCACCAGAGTGACTCATAACACTGATGCCAGAATCCAAACTAGTCCATTACATAATAGCAATTCAATTCAAATGCTATCATCAAACTTTTTTGCAGAACCTGGATCTAATTATCTCTTGGTTAATTCAATTAGGGTGATGTAGCCAAAGAGCTGGAATGATTTATATTCAAAGGGAGACGGCAAATCCAACAAACCTGGAGCATAAAGACAAAGGACTTCAAAAAAAGTACTAGCGTTACTTCCTAATCCGACCTCGAAGAAACAAGAGTGGGAGGTTAGACGTCATTGCCCACCATGCGGAGTGAAATGGAGTGTTTTGGTAGGAAGTGGGAGTAAGGGGCACTGGGAAATAAGAAATGTAGGAGCCTGCAGCGCACCACAGTCAGTAAACGAATTATTCGGAGGCTTGAGTAAATTGCAATGAGACTAAGGGAGCTAGTTATCCTGTAGTGAGGGCGCAGATGAATGTCTTAATGTTCGTGGGTTGTCGACCATTAGCTTCACAGTTTGCTAGATGCACATAACACCACAGGCAGTGCTGTAGCTACTGAAGGAAAGTGTATGCTAAAGACTTTCAGGGATTGGGCATCATGTGGTTCCAGTGGGATGATCATTTGAGCTTTACTGGGATAAAGTACTGGATTGTAAACACACGCTGACACTGAAACACTGAAACACCGAAATCCACACCTGAGCAATTTAATTCAAAACAAAGGGCCGGCTTTTGTCAAGGCACCGCATGCAACGCTTTTGTACGGTGTTTGTTACCACTTGACAATAAGACTACGCTTATTGGGGTATTAACTAGGTTGTAAACACGTGCTTAAAAAGCAGTTATAACACATTTGACCCGTTGCTTGCCAAAATACTGAGCCCACCTTTACCTTTACTGTTAAGCCTCAGATCTCGGTTCCTTTTTCTTCTCCACCAGCAGCGTTTATATCTGTCAGCTTCATCTGAGCTTTATCAATAAGTTAATTGAATTGAACCACCATGAGCATAACTTAATACTGAATGAACTCATTTATACATTATGGCTTTAATTCTTTAAATCTAACTTCTCACATTCTTTAGATGAGATCTGAGGTGCTTTGCACAGCTTTTTAAGGCTCCCTTTACCAGTGTTTAAATTGAGAGACACTTTCTTATAAATATGACTGATAAGCTGCAGCCAGACAGTAAGTCTGTCGATATTTTGGATGGATGCAGAAAAATAAATCGTTAAAAATGTGTCACGAATATATGCTACAAAATTGAAAACTGAAAAAAGATGAACTAATTTCCTAACACCTGGGCACTGAAGTGTTCAGCAACATTATTCAAACAGGAGGTAGTGTGTTTTAGCAGCCAACAGTGTGTGTTATATATGCGATATGATCAGTCTGTAGCCTTGACTCTGCCCTCAGAGCCACATCTCAGCCAACACAGAAAAATAAGAAGTAGCCTATCTGTATTTACCAGGCCAATTCAAACCTCTTTTCATTCAAATGAAAGGTCAGGCAGCCACTGAGAGGCACTGTAAATGCAACAGTAAACGTAACGTTGTCTGAGGCTTTTTGCAAATCAACCATTATCGCAACCACCACCCGCTCCACCATGAAACTACGTTCACAGCCAGAGAAAAGAAGTGACAAAAACGGAAGCAAAGTGAGAGTCAGCGTTGCTGATACTTTCCCTTCTGCAGCCAGCACTCAGTGAGTAAAGGAATGAAGTTTGAACATTTCTTCTAGACTGGTAATTTGGTGACGTAGCAAAAGCTTATTCAAGTATAAAGTTACTGTCCAGTGTCATCATGTTTGCTGAGTTTTTTGTGTTTGCTGAAAAGAGGTTCAAACCAAACTGTGGCAGTTCTTTGTTTGGGTCTTTAGTGCAGCAATTGACAAAGCAAACCACACAGGAAAAACATTCTGAATGGAGGTGATTTATGGTTTTACTGTGGCTTTTTTTCTTTTGTTTTTGTGTTTTTGTGGCTACAAACTGAGCTCAGCAAACTATAATGTAAACTACAGGCTGACGCAGCATGTGAGGATTATAAGACATCAGTGTTATTTTGAAAGGATAAAACTTGATGATGCTGTATCACGGATGTACTGTAAACAATAAGCTTC
>JAPQRN010000008.1:18086559-18100436 GCA_037367275.1 Coranthus polyacanthus | reverse complement strand
ATAAGACATCAGTGTTATTTTGAAAGGATAAAACTTGATGATGCTGTATCACGGATGTACTGTAAACAATAAGCTTCACACTTTACACACGTTAGCTGGAGTTAAAGTTTAATCTGAAAACTACAAATAACTCCTTCAACTCACTAAAATACAGCTTCAGTACACACCACGCCGACTACTTGTTTAACACCTATTTTGGTTCCATCCCTGAAATCCCCACTGATTTGAATGTGATCCCACTGCAGAATAACGATGGCTATTCATAGCCATGCTGTCCTCAGAGTACTTTATAATTATCTTTTTGTTTGTGCTCCTCCTTTGCTTCCTTCTCTTTCATTCAGTGAATGTAATCCCTCACCTTCAACATCTCCCAATTATTTTCCATCATAGATCAATAGGTTGATTGTAAATACTGCCAAACTTGTGTTTATCTGTTCAATAATAAGAACTGAACCATTAGCATGTTTGACGTGCCTTGCCCCACAAGTCATCTTTGTGTACAAAAATCGGTTTCATATGAATATGAACGCTGCCTATACAGTCAAATGTATATTAAGGCACGAAAGCAGTGAAAGGAATCACTCATTCACTTGGTGGAGCAACAATTCATTATAACTGAATTTCAGCCTGGAGCATTATGCATATTGTCCACGTATGTCCGTTGTTCTAATTAAATTTCCTCTCAGTGAAAACACGTAAACACAACGAAACCCAACAGTAATTTCATCTGGAGTCAGATCATTATATACATCTAGAGAGGATGTGTTTTGGAAATATCACATTTTTGTGTGTTACTGTAATCTTAATTTTTGTGCTGTGGGGTTGTAATGGGGTTGAAAATGACTCAGAACAGTGTCTGTGTGTGGTCCTTTGACGTGACGGAGCTTTAGAATAAACCATCTGCGCAAAATCCACTTCTACTTCTCAAAAGCGCCACAGGGAAAATCATTCCTCTATATAGATTAAACAAGAGTCTCAAGCAATCAAGTGTGCATGAAAAGTTGTACACAAGATTAATATATTTATTAGTAACTTTGCAGTAACATAGTGCACACTCCTCCATGTATTTCCTGTGTATTGACTAGACAACGTTCTAAAAAAAGCCCTCCTTCACTCTCTCCACCACCATCTGTCTTATAAATGCAGGGAAATTTGCATTTATTACCTTCTAACTGCGGTGCCTGTACTGTAGGTGCACTGCAGAAGAAGATTACCTGTCATAATGAGAGCATGACAGATGATGGTATGTATTTAGACACACTAAATAAACAGCAAACTCATGATTTCTGTGTATCTTTTAAAACGTTATGGCACGTACTGGAAAACTGTGTCTGTGGTTTTGGTGCCACGTTTGTTATTAGAACTTACTCAACTGTGAATTATCATTTTAGCACTTGTAGATGATGAACCATGGGTTACAGCTCTGACAAAAGGAGTGGGGTTTCCAAACTAATTAGTGAGAGCATCCACCATATGAATTCTTACTCAGGAATAGCGGTATTGTTTGGGTTTGGGGGCATTTGAATTTTGTTTTCACCATGACTTTAAAGACGTTCCTTGCCATCTTGCCTTCTCCTGAAAGAACATTTTTGTCATTAACATTTTCTACTCAACTCCCCCTTCTTTCCTTTCCTGTAATGCCTCAAACTATTCAACTGTTCTCTCCTTGCTGACTGTAAGACATGCACACACTGCTGCACACACACGTTACATACAAAACAAATATACAGCCACATGAATTCAAGTCCTCAGAGGGCTTCCTACATGCCTTGTTTTGGAAAGTGGTAACGGAGCGTTGCTGTCAGTGCTGTTGGGTGGAAGAGTGTAATCTCCTTCCCCCTAAGTCATTAATAACATCAGCCAAGTCTGATTACATCTGGATGAGCTCTTTAGAGCATGAGAATGCAGGACAGGTCATTTAGGCCAGACAATGCGCCTTAGGCTAAAGAAAAATGAAAACATTAGAGGAATTTCACCTCACAATTCTAATAATTATATTTTTCTGGTTACAAACAAAGAAGATGGTAATGAAATACAGTTGGTCACATTCGTATAGCCCCTAATTTTTAACTTTAACTTTTAATTTAAATGATCTGTTGTTGAATAGAAGCATTGCATGCTTTCAGCTGGAGTGAAACCATGTGCAGTTATGAGAGATTTCACATCTGAGTGAATATGAACAAAATAACTTGCAAGCTTAATAAGATGCAGACTCCAGCTGCCAGTTCTGCCAGTATTTGCCCCATGTGGGAGACTATGGACTTGAAGCAGCAGCTGCTTGAGAAATATCAAGTTGAACGTCTTCCCAACCACGATCAACCCACTACGCTCACCCACATCCTGCCATAGAGAGCACCACAGGGAAGACACACTATGATACATCATCTCCTCTTAGAGTTCTCTCGTCTTGTTTTATTTTAGAGAACAACCAGTTTTAGGTGTTTATGAGAATCGAAACCCCTCATGTCAAAGCAGGTGCCAACTCAGGTAAACTTTTGTTCTCTCCTCTCCAAGTTTGATGCCAGTAAACAACTTGGCCTGCCTGCTACCCTGGCCGAGCAGTGCATATCTTAGTCTGTCAGCCATTTCCAGGACTTTGTGTCTGACTGAAGTGAGAGTGAAATACAACTATTTATTACATTCACTAAACACCAACAGGAAACGGTGAAGCGCAGAACCACATTACACATAAACATGCATCAATAGGCACAAGCATGAAATAACACTCCCGCGAATTTGCTCATACTCCCTCAAAGCTAATCACAGCTGTATAAGCTTTATTACTCGCTTAACACATATAGCTGCATAGATTATAGGCTTTTGTTTATATTCTATAGCAAAGGTAATTGTAAAACATCATGGACTGGGCTGGAATAATTACCAGGCAGCAGAGCCAAAGCTCATTAATTTTAAGTAATAATGAGTCTTCAGATAACAAAACAGTTGCACTGACACTGAAAACCTCCGTGTAGGCCTTCTTTTTACCCACGGAGAGCTGATCAGGAAAGGAACCAAACCAATAAGAAGAATCGATAATGGCATTGGTATCAATAAAATCTTATCAATGCCCATCCTCATTTAAAAAGAACCACCACTGAGAATTAGAGCGGATGCATCATTCATGCCAATATATTGACAGATTATAGCCTATTATGGATTCACACAGTAGGAAAATGTATTGACACGTTGGCCAATAAATCACCGATATGGTTGAGATCATTTAGAAACTTTGTTACAATTATATGTACAGTACATATGGGTGACAAACTGAACAAAAGACGGAATAAATAAATGAGTAGAAAAACATAATGGACGCAGATGCTTCCGTGCAGGTGCACTGCATGGTACAATAGAGTAATTAACATCCAATCATGCTCCTTCTGTGGCATGTATAAAAATGCTGAGCAGACGCAGCTGATTCTGATTTCAGATCAAGATGGCAAGAGGAAAAGATCTAAGTGACTTTGAATGAGAGTTCATTGTTGAAGCTTCAGAGTCTCACAGGCAGGGTTTTAAGAGGAAGGGTGACTTAAGTGACGTGCATTTAGATCTATGGGGAAGGCGTCGGTAAATAGGGTCGTGAACTGCGGTCGACTGCACATTTAATGAACGTGACTGTCATGCATTAGTGCGACGTGTAAGGAAAAACAGAAGAGCAGCCCTTCCTCAGACTGAGAATGTCACTGCAGGACATGATCAAACTGTTGGCAAAAAACAATCTGCTGGTAGTTATGGTACAGTAGGGCTGCGGTGCATAAACACCTCATTACAGACATGAATGCACATTTGGGTTCTGGTCTACAGAGGAAAAAGTGATGTGGTCAAATGAGTCATCCTTTACCATACTCTCCTCTAACAGGCCACTGCACGTGTGGCATATGAGAACGGCACAGGCCTGAATGTGAGGAGATCCGGTGGCTGGCATGTTTTGGGTCCACTTACCCCCTTAGAGGGAAGGGTCACTGCAAATCAGTACAAAGTTATCCCGAGTGATCACCTTTATCCTGTGATGAAGCATTTCTATCCAAATGGGAGTGGTCTCTTCCAGGGTGACAAAGGCAACAGAGAATTTGGGGTCACTGAATGGTTTGATGAGAGTGAAAATGATGTGAATCATATGCTATGGCCTTCACAGTCTCTCAGATCTCAACCCACACTCTCCACCTCCATCATCACATGAGGGAACATCTTTTGGAACATCCCTCTAATAAGAGTTTGTGTAGCGTCATTGTCAAGCCACACTGAAGCTGTTCATGCGGCAAGTGGTAGTCCAACACCTTTTCAAGACACTTATTTTACAGTTTAACTTATCACCTGTCTGAAATGTCTATGTTTGGCATTAGCACCCCCCCGCCCCCCAGCTCATCAGGGGGGAAAGGAAAGAACATGAAAACCAGGTGGAAATGGTATAGGAAAGTTAATCACTGCAATGATGGATTGCTTTATGGAGAGGTTACAATTTGCAGTTGAGGCAATTAAAAATGAGTTACGGTCAAAAACAATTTACTTGTGACTTAGATTTATTTTAAATCTTACCTAATTGGCTTAATTAAAAAGAATAACAAACCAGCCAAGACCTACGTGCAACTGGAATTATTTGACCACCATGACAAAGTGAGGCAATAGACACACAAAATGTCTGCTAACAGATTTAATGAAGAAATAAGCTGTACTTAATTTAATGGCAACAAAAACCCAATTTTCCCAAAAACAAGGAACATATAAATTGTGGTGAAAAGCATTCTAGAAATAACTAATATTCTAAGAACACAATACCAAAAGGTCACGCTGAAGGGCTGATACATTGAATTTCCACAGAAAATCACAGGTGGTCTAACAATTATTTCCTTAGCCGTATATTAATTAACCTACTCTATCTTTTACCTGTCCAAACAAAGCAAAGTACAGAGCAGCACCACCATGTCTGTTGTCAGACAATTTGTTCTTTACCTGATCTGTATGCGTGCAAATGCAAGGAGCAAAAAGCTCAGTGACTCAGTATCAACAAATCAACGATTATATACTTAGATAAGTGAATAAATAATCAATAGACACAGTGGCACGCTGCTCATTAAAACACGGTCACGCTGACAGTATTTTAGACAATCCTTATATATGCTGTTGAGTTTTATGTGTGTTAAAAGCCCAGCTAGGGACTGGCATTGCAAATTAGCTTTGGCTATAAATGTCTTTTGTCTGTGGCAACAATCTATGCTACATACTTGTCCCTATAAAGATTAAATAAATAAATAAGGTGCATATGGCTTGCACCTCATTTCTGAAGCTTAAACCGATTGGGACTGGCAGGGTGACAACCACGACATGTGATGGACAGACGGACTGGAGGCAATTGATCACAGGAGTCCACGCATTGAAATTCACATAATACGGAAAAACACTCAAAAAAAGGTTCGACACACAAAGGAAGGAGCAAAAGGTTAGGGCCATAACAGATGACATTTTAAAAGAAAAACCTAGAGACAAATATTTAACACATAAATCTAACAGAGCGCTCAGAGAGGATATTGTTGTAACATTTAGGTCGGAAACTACCTGTCAGAGAATAGAAATATTCCCAGCTTTTAGCTTTTTCTGCTTCAGAGACTCGCCAGATAAAAACATCATTTCCTACTCATCTCTGTAACATTAACAAAACCTCACTCCCAACCTTTACTCATCAATTACTGCTGAGGTTGTTTGGAAGTTCGTCATAAACGTGCACACATTTAGGAGGCTGGCATTTAGTCAGTTTAAAGAAGAGCTCCATTAGCCTGAAAATGAGAGAATGGTCCGTCCAAAGTCAGCCCGCTTCACGGTTTGATCATTTTATTCATGCTTTAAGAAAATGTTACCTATTTCTGACTTTCTGATGGTTCAGAGTCAACTTGCAGACCTCCTAAGAACCAGTTTGCTTTTGAGCCAAACCATTATGTCACAGTATAGGTCTGTACACATTCGCAGATGAATGAACGCAATTTCAGAAAGAAGCGCCCTACCGTTAGCTATTGCTACCAAGCTGACTGGCTGTAAATTGTAATTTTGGTTCAGGGAATGTAGTTCAGATTTTTTTAGGCGAGAAGTTGTTTATACTTCAAATCTGCGGTCCGTTTACCGAGCCCTATCTTCAGCACGTCCTTGTGAAATTTATGTTCCTTTGTTTGTTTGTTTTTTTAGATCCCCATTAGTTTTTGCATGGCAGCAGCTACAGTGCAGTGGGACAGTTTGACCCAATCCCAACAAGCCCTGATCACTAAACCCTCACAGATGTTACTGACGTCAGCTGGTAAGTGGCTGAGTGTGAAAGGATCTAAGGGCTTGAATTGATATAAAACGAAAGGGACAGCACTTTGCAACCTGTCACGTGAGGTTACCTTGACAACGCAAACATGAGAGATGAAAACATGAGATCACCTTCAGGAAAATTCAATTGACATGCAGCTCAAAATACATCCCTCTGATTTGACGTGTTTCTATGAACCACCTTAAGTCCTTGTTAAGGTGGCGTTTCTGTTTAAACATTTTTAACGCTTCAGGGCTTCCCCTGGTAACCCCGACTTTAACATCATAACACTGTGAATTGAGGTCAATTCCCTTGGAAAAAGCCTGCAGAAGGTGACATTCGACATTAGGCACCGGCTTCGAACTGAGGTGTAAAATAACCTGCTTTTGTCTTTGGTGAAAGGTATTTTAGAAGCAGATTAGATAGGTCTTAATGTGAGAAATTATAAAACGCATAGTAAGAAGATCAACATATCTGACTTACATATCGTTCGAACATTACGAGGGGTCCGTTTAAGTGGATTTGTGACTGTGTGTGATTTCACGTCTTTGTAGTGACTAGATTGATCGGGTTACGGAGATACGACGGCGCTGAGGTCTAATGCCAAAGTACTTCTTTAAGATGCCATTTCTTTACTGACAGATGTTTTACCTCATACAGTGAAGGGAGACGGATCAAAGGCCAAGGAGAAAAGCACATTTTCACTTTGAGAAATGAAAAGACAGACAAGACCAGACAGAAATGAATGAAACAGAAAGAACTGTGTGTAGTACCAAAGACATAATACAGAAAACTCTGGGAACACATTAGTCTTTTTAAGAGCCTTCATCACATAATTTTCACAAGCTTATGGCCTTTGTTCAGATAATTTTTCATTAAAAGGTGTCCGATTCTTTCCTCCGCCGGAGTTTCCATTGTATGTTACTGCTACCTGTGGCGATGACGTCAATGGTAAGGTCAGCTACTTCTTCAGAGACAAAAAGGTGTTTTTGAAGTACCGCATTCTTCTTTACGCAAAGAAGAAACATACTGCTGCTGTAACTATTATTCTACTCCCTGCAGAACCTGAACGCTAAAAAAATAAAATAGTAAATAGTTTTCTCATTGGTTCGTGAGATAGATTTTAATTGTTTGTTGTCCCTGTCATTACAGACAATCAAGCAGAAACCATTTGCCACAGAGGAAATCTGTTTGAATAACCTGACAAATTTCAGTCTGCCCGGCTGGAGAAAATCAAATGGAGGAAATGAAGTGTGTTTGCAATTCATCAGTAAGTTGGTTATTTTTAGGCACGGGTCCAGGTTGCATCAGGTGACACGTCTCACTGTGCAGCTGAATCTCTGTACCAGTCGAAGTCCACGCTGAAATCTGGGGAAATTATTGATTCGTCATGGGGTCAATTATCTTCAGAACAATGCGAAATTATGTGGCAGACATTGTCAGCCAGATTCAGTCATCTAACATCTCAAGAGCCGTACCCGCCTATTGGATTAGAGCAGGAGATAACCGCAGTATCTACAATAAAATCACTACAAACCTAAGAGTATTTTTAGCTCTGACATCTTGAAAAAAAAAATGACTTGTGTCACTGCTGAGGTTCCTAAGTTCCTCTGTCAGCGAGGGCTGATGTTTTGCTGCCTGCTGAGGCAAGAACATCAAATCTCTGCACCCAAAAATACCACGAGAAACCAGTGTGATAATTCCCCCCACTGCTTTGGCAGAAAGTGATGAATACATGTGTTTCTGTTGTGTGTCAGAGACAGAGTGCGAGCCAGCGTGTGTCGGCACACTCATCATTATATCTGTATATGCCACGAGAGAAACCGCAATTATTCTGAAGAGAAGCCTCTCTACGCTGCAGGAGTCCTGCGTTGGCTTAATTTCTATCAAAGTCACGAAGAAGCCGCTATTACAGGAGGAAGAGATAGATATTAATCAAAATATCCAATATCCAAATATTAATCAAAAAATTATGAGTGGGCCATAAATGTTATTCTGTTTAGGGGAGAAAAACAACTCCCAACATCTTTCAAATAACATAACATTAGATTTGAAGTGTAACGTGGGCTCTGCAATAAAACAATAATTATTATCACAATATTTCATTGTTTTGTTGTTTCACTAAATTTTACTCATGCATATTTCATGTTGATTTCAGCATTATACTATTATTGTGTTGAATGTTCCGTCTTTAGATTTGTGAAATGTTCTGCCGTTTGGTGAGTGACCATTAAGAGCAGATTAAAACCACAATTCATCTCGTTGAATAAGAACTCAAATCGCATTCATTTTCTTTATTTTTTTACTGCATAGCGCGACAGACCAAAATAAGCACTAAGTCACGAACGCAGAGATTCTGTTGCGTCTTTTTCACGCCGTTTTCACTCAGTGCATCTTATACGTTATTTTCATCTAATTATGTCTTTCACGAGTAGTTCAAAACCCCGATTAACCGCGTGGCTTCTGCAACTCTCAGTCAAAAATCTGCCTTTAAACATAACGATTTGGCATTTATAATGATAATTATTGATACCGATGACGACATTTTTGGCCATATTGTCCAGCCCTACTCACAATGTCAAAATACATAAAGACACACCATGCAGATTTTCATTAACAAGCTGTGAACCAGCAACAGGTCCGTGCTGTGAATGCTCTAGTTTGTGGCTCACATGGTCAAATCAAGCAGCGTTCTGCATTGATCACAAACAGTAATAAAAGTAGTACTAGCCAGTAGTAGTAAAAGTCGCTCTAGTCTCAGCTGTTGAATGCATATCGCTGAGGAGCAATTTGTTTTTGTTTTTCTTTTTTTTTTTACTTTCCAACTTTGGGCAGGGAAATGGGCAGCTAATTTTAATCTTTTAGTAGTGAGAGCTGTCATCAGTTGCTCGTAACTCCGCCTGGGAGAATTCCATGTTGATATTATCGGCCAGGATTATCCATATTTATTCGTGAGACTATTAGCATAAACGTGTCCAAGAAAGTCAGTTGCGTAAAGCTTTAGCTTCAGGGCCGTTCACGCACTAACTGACTGTATATTGCTGCCGTCTGAGGTTGCCTCTCTCTGGGTGTTTTAACCTTTCAAGTCGTCGGAGGCCCCAGAAGAGCGTCTAGCTCGGGGCTCACACCTGCGCTCTGACTGAAAATCAGGACAACAGCAGCAGCAGGGGCCCGCATCCTGAACACACACAAACACACACAAACACAGGGACAACCACTGTACATACGTATGCGTCTACACACGGCGGCGCAATACAAATTCACGTGCTTTCATTTAACTAAAATAACCCACACTTTCAAGTCACATATGCACCGTCATCAGTCACAATAATAGCACACATGCAGTGACAAGCAAAACAGTCATGACTTGAAGCTGCTGGTTGGGGGGGGGTACCCTTCCACAATTACCATTTTACCGCCACATTTCTTGCTGCACTCTGGTAACAGTGTTACCATGGCAGCCATGGAAACAGAGGAGATTTTTTTCCCCACTCAGTCCCCCTGGAATTCTATCTACCAAAGCCATTCTTTCTGTCTTCTTCTTATTGTCCCTGTTTCTGTGTTTTCTCATGATATCCAGTGGAATCCTTTATCTCGTGACATTTTAATTCTCCTGAACTGCAGCACACAAAGTTTTACAACCCATGCCAATTAGCGAGGGTTGTGTTTTTTTTTTTCCTTTTTTTTTTGTTTGTTTGTTTTAACAGTAATTGGTTATTTGCGTTTCGTTGTGTCTTCCCTATTTCTCTTCTTGTCTACGATTCTTATGTGAAATGCCTACATAAACAGTCCACAAGCTGCTCTCATTCTTGATTCCTGCATTATGTATGTGTCTCATCACCTCCTCTGTCTATCGTTCCCCTGCTCCTGGTCACACTTTATACTACAGCAAATAGAATAAGATTAGGAAAGACACAGCAGCACAGTAGATGGTGCCTTTGTGTTTCTTGTTAAGAATATACCCACTAGCTTTTCTGATTGTAAGTGTCCTTATAATGACAGCTCCTCGCAACCTTGCCCTCCCTAATGACAGGGCTCAGAACAACACACAACCATCAAAGGTTCACAACAATGAGTCTAATTTGTTCTTTCTCTTCAAATTAAGTCGACACTGCAGACATAAATACTACAGACACACACAGTCGACTCTTTTCAACAAACTCCGCCTTCTCTCGTTTTCCATGGGCTCACCTGCCCGTCGTGCGCCCCGTTTTTAAATTCTTTACATGGGCCGATTGATACGACGCGTCCACAGTCCTACAGATCCACAGTCATGGGAACTCGCGTGTTGGCGCCTAACGAGCCAGAAGCCAGACCATTTTTTCTGACAGCGACTGATCATTATTGCTGTCAATCAAATAACTTATTAAAAAACAAATGGATTGGAAATATACCCATTGGTCCCATTGACTAACATGACGCCAGCCTGCAGCCAGCCACCAGGAGGAGATGGAGACTATACGACTACTGCCTGTCTTTTATTCACATGCTGTGCACATAATGCATAAATCATAGCTGCTGTAGTCCCACAGATTTACACAGATACACAAACATCTGGTAAATTCTAAGGAATACCACACCTATACCCCTATTCTAAATGAAATGAGAAACATACAACTACAACAGTAAAACAAGATAGATAGAGATAATATAGATAAGTGGACCTAAGTGCCATCGACCCTCTGCTAATTTTTTAAAATGTGACATTAGCTTTTGAAGAATGTAGTAGCATTTCTCTGACTTGAATGTAATCATTATAAATTAAAGTGCCAACTTCAAAAAATATTGGCAGAGCCTTTAGATGACAGAAACCCTTGCTAACAGAACTGCCTTCTTCCTCCAGTACTGGCACTGATTAATTTGAGCTGGCAGCAGTGACTAACCTGCTGGCTGGTCACTGATACTGGAAGCTGGAATGAAACGGCACCAACTCAGCAGAGAGCATTGCAGCCCGGCTGCTTGTGTGAATCCCTCTGCTCGCAAAAAATGTCCAGCCAACTGAGGCAAACTGAAGTGCAACTTATTCTTGAGTGTAAAACATTCTTCTGTACAAGAGGTGCTGAGTGCCTGCTGGGTGTTTCTGTAAACTGGTGGAACATACAACATCCACATCATGCTCCGATCTATTCATAGATTCTCATGTGTCCAAATATGACTGAATTATGACTTAAGGTAACATATATTAATAGTTTCTCTAATTTAACATTTGGTGAATGTCACAAAGTTCCACTGTCCATAATGTACTGTTATGAAAATATTAGCCCAACGGAAAAAGCAGAGGTGCACTTAGTCCTTTGAATTGACAGAAAAGTGCCATATTTGACAAAGCAAATTGAAAGTACTCATCCTGGTTTTCAAAATGCACAGAGGAGATGATTTTATGCACGGAAGGTGCTTTTATCCATGCACTTGATTTTAATCATACTGAAAATGGTGCGCATTGTAGAAAATCCTGCTGTTTTTTCTCTGTTCATGAGGCTAAAAGCTCATGTTTGGCATGTTCTGAACCTGGTCCAACATGAAAGCTGCGCTCCAGAGTGACAAAAAGCCAGGACAAGCTGCTGATGGCTGTGTTGTGGAAACACTGGGTCAAAGAAAGGCTGGAAGTGACGTTATAGTTTATTATTAGCTGAAGTGCAAAAAATAAATACAAATTAGTCACCAAATAGTTGCATTTCTTTGTAATATAACACACTGTACTTCTCATGAGGCATGGATATTAACAGACAAGAACAGGGAGGACACAGTTACTGAAAGACCACAGACACGCACAAACATGACCCAAAGGAAGAGGGAACACCGACAGCCTTAACATGTTTTATGATTTAACGCAGCTCTCAGCAAAAGCCGCCATGCTCCGCCTTCTGCCCGAGCCACAGTGTTTGACTCGGTGCCTGGTTCTGGAGGTAAGTTAAAACCTGTAACGTGCCTCTTTCTGCCAAAACAAGATTCACTCACTGTGGACAGGTTGATTCCTGAGACTGAGCAGATGTAGACTACTACACGCACACACGCACACTTTTTCCTCTCAGACTGATTAGGAAGATGACTGTTTGCTCGCTCCCAGCGGAAGAGAGGGATTTTATACAGCGGAGCTATCACTCCGTAACAGGGGCCAAGTGTTTTTGTGGCTTAATTTTCTTCTTTTGATACCATGTATCAAGTGGCGTTAGTACTGTATCATTATTAATATGTGTGCATGAATACCGATGCCCGCATTAGTCCTCTGCTTGCAGTGATGTTTTATTTTTATTTTTTTTACATTCTGAGGTTAAAGCTACTAAAACTGTCAAAAAGTGCAAAATACAGATAAGTGTCTGCGTGAATGTAGTTATGCTTGTACAATTTAAGCACTTCACATCAGCGTGGATACCTACTTTTATAGATTGGAGTACGCTGTTGAAAGGTTCCACTATTCAGCGTGAAGCTCATAGGTCATGGAAAAACAATTATCATGAGGGGAAATAAACAGTTTCGAAACACCTCAGCAGTAAGACGTTAAGAACTCTATTTTCATGAGTCAATGGCTCACGGCCCAAAGTACTATTACTCACCGTGGACTGAATTTTGAAAATAGAGCTTTTAATCTAAAAGGACAGATTCTGACATGGCTTGGCCATCCACAGAAAATTTATATCTTCCTTCATAGTAATTAAGATTCATTTTTATCTTAAGTATCCCTTAGCTTGGAGAGATGGAGTACATGGGGATCACAAGGAAAAAGGAAATGTTAATTGGAAATGAATATCTGATGTAATGCGTATGTATAGCCTGGTAGGCATATATTTGCATGTAATACATTTATGCATTACACTCTATGTAATCTAGAAAATTACAGTACTTTTCAAATTATTAATCTATGTGGTGGTTGCGTAATATTTCAAAATACCGAATGGCCTCCTCTTTATGTCATTGTTCAGTTATGCAACAGAAATGTTTCTGCCTACAAATTAAGTGCTATGAGTGTTAACCAGTAATTTGCACATTCATTCTGTTGGAGAGAAAACTATATGTTATTAACTTAAGACTGACTGGCAAAACACAAGTTTGGCAACTTTTTATCCTTCACGTTGTTTCCAGTTAATTTAACACCTCGTTCGTTTTTTGTGCTCTTTTAAGTATGTGCAACTGTCAAAAGTGCAGGGGACCGTGACAACCGTAAAGAATGAACAGCGCATTTTGGACACTGATCATGATGACAACAAGTACGTGTCTGACTGGAATATGCAGCATGGGTTTTTCGTTTTTGTTTGTGCAGGTGAGAAAGTGAGTGACAGGGGCTGAAAGACAGCAGGATATGTGTGAAATGTACTGTGTTTGTGCATGCCTGTACGCCTGCCGCTAGCAAAAAAAGCCATCAATATGCTTGATGGCTATAACTAAATAGGATTTCCATTCAAATGCCCCCACCTCGTCTAAGCCTTTAAATGCTCTGGATGGTCTGGTACTTCTCAAAGAGCAGAGTTTGACACTGCTAATAACAAATTATGAAAGTATTATTTTTAAGCATAATTATCTAGATATATATATATATATCTAGATATGATCCCGACTGAGCTCAGCAGAGTTTCTGTAATGACGTCTGAGACTGCTTTTT
>JAPQRN010000008.1:18072901-18086459 GCA_037367275.1 Coranthus polyacanthus | reverse complement strand
ATATATATATATATATCTAGATATGATCCCGACTGAGCTCAGCAGAGTTTCTGTAATGACGTCTGAGACTGCTTTTTCCATCACTACCATTAAGATGGAGCACACAGATAATCAGTCTTACTGATTATGTTAGTAGTGACTGGCAGTGACCTCACTCGCTAAGAGAGGATTGGTCCAGAACAATAAGAGAATTCCCCACACTAATCCATGTTGAACAATGCCTTGAGCAATTTTGGCCGTGTCTGTTTTATGTCATATTCTGATATTCTGATATCGTTCCCTGATAACAGCCTCTTGTGGTCATTCACAGAAGGACCGCTGTCAGAATCTTAAGTATTATGATGTTAGAGTGGCACAAAAAGGTCAAAAAGAAAACGGTTATCAACTTGACACAAGAAAGCCCTTTTCACATTCTACAGTCCCTACGTTAACCATAGAGTGTCAAGGTGCTGCACGTTGTTAAGAGCCGATTTTTATCCAGCGACAGTACCACTACAACACCAGATGGATGTATTGTACACAATCAAGCCATATCTTTTACTATACACCAGATATTGTGTTTATATTGTTTCATTCCCTTTGCAATTAGTGAACAGGGCCTGCTGGTGTCAGACTATTGACGCACAGCTGCCCAGTGTTGCCTCCAATATCAGTGGTCTCTCGCGGAATATTAATAAAAGCCTGGAGTCTCCACAACCATCACAACCACAACTTCAAAGGAGCATTAGACACAAGACAAATAAAAGCGTATGTGCCTACAGGTAACCAAACCTTCACATCACAGCAGACCACGTGGCGCGGTGATGTTTATGAGGCAGGACGTGGTTGTTGAAGGGGCCGCAACAAGTTGAGTCAAAAGAGTGACAGTCAAATCTGAAATGATGTAAAGCAATGTGGAAACTGGCTTCTCCGCTTGGATCTCATCCAGCTGTTTTTAAACAGTTGGATGGAGACAGTTATCAATTATGCAAAATAATTACGTTTAGCTCAAATAATTAACATAGGGTGATTATACAATAATTGTGACTGGCCTTCTTGCTCCTCAATATATTGCTGCCCCAGGACTAATTAAATGAAGTCACAGTCCTCACAAAACAATGACATTTTGATGCTGTACGTGAGCATTTTTTAAGAGAGCTCCTGTCTTTCTATCTTGTCTGTCTAAAGGCAAAAAACACAGATTTTTTTTTCTCGCCTCCCTTGAGGTGGCTCTCTCATTTTGCTGTCACCGCCGTACTGCATTTATCACTCTCTCTTTTTTTTTTTTTTTATCTCTCACTCTTTTCTTTATTCCCTCTTTTCAGCCAATATTTCCCCTTTGTTGTCCTGTGAAAATGAGACAATATGGATTTGATGGCAAGGCAACTTGTAACTACTGAGGCAACTTTTTCTCTCAGGCTGCATGTGAAATCCTTCCTAAAACACTGAGACAGGAAGCACTGTGGCCGTACGTCCACCAAATACGATCCCTATCCTGAAACTAAACAGAACGCATTGTTTACTGTCATTTGTTACTGCACAGTGCACAGTAGAAATAAACTTACTTAACAGGATGAGTAGGAAGAGGATTGTATGAATATGAATATTAGAGGCCCTCCAGGAATTTAGAGTCATGCAAATGCAAAACTTAACAAAAATCCAGCCAATCACCCAAATATTTTGGAAGAGTTTGCATGCAGTGTTGGCCAGTCCCTGCAATAAACAACAAAATGCAACAATGCAATGATGCGGTAGATGTATATTTAACCTTTTCACCAACAATTAATTCATAAATTTGCCATAATTCTATTGTTGTAATTGCCTTTTGTTTGTAAATGGCTGCATAAATAGGCAGCTTTTGTACATTTATGCTTTCTCTTAGTACTTTCCAAGGTGCGTTGCTGAGTTTTACATTTTCAAACTGTGTCCTCCTACTTCACTGGTTCCCATTCATTGCATCATTGTTTGAAACTTTCAGATAGTTGAAGGTGTGAGCACGATAGATAATCTTTCATGCATTATGTCTGCTTTTATTGTTGTAAGAGTCGTTTTCACTGAACTGTTACGCAGCACAGATTGATTTGGAAAGGCAGGAGACGGGATTCTTACTGTGATAAATTACCAAAATCAGTCTCCGTGAATCTACAGCTGCTGAAATTAACAGAAGCCAAATGACATAATGTCACATTTAAAACTCAGCTGACATTTGGAGTATGTCTGGCACAGATCTACATACATTTGAAGTAAATAGAGTCAAATGTGTACAGTCACTGTTATGGCCATATTCAAAAGACACCACAAAAGATTTTATGCTTATTTGACTTTAGAGCTGATTAGCACAAAAATAAACACCTAAATTCTAATGACTATGCCTTCTATGAAATAAAGCCTTGAGTTATTCCTGGTCAAATCAATGTGTTTACATCACAACTACAATTTCCCCAGATGAGTCATTGCACATTGCAACAACCCTTAATTGTTTCTGTGTTTTTTTCCTAATTGCAAACAAACTCAAATAATCTCTTCATTACCACAGTCAGCAATAATGTTGTTATGTTGAAAGATACCTTTGCAATTCAGTGTGGAGATGAGATGGGGAGGAGTGCAGTTTAATGGATGAGCTCCTCTGTGTCCACATTAGCAGGTTCATCATCTAAATTTAACCAACATGCCAACATGTAATTACTTATGCATATGACTTAGGAGACAGAGCAATGTAAATTATCATTACACAGAATATATCATCCTACTGCGTTCCGCACATCAAATTAAATTGGTCGACCAGAGGCAAATCCCTATGCATTTCATCAGGTAGAGATGCGGGATTTACACTGGAGGCCCATCGCCTCCGAGGAACAGTTCTGAGGCAGAGTTTGCATAATGTGTTTTGCTGCCGTTGAAGAAATGAAGACTGACGAAATGATGATTTCAGACAGTGAAGAATTACAGTAACTCTGCGAGCTGCTGGTCCGGCTTCTGAGCAAGTCTGATGTACACAGCCGCTTTGCCGAAGCAGCTCAGGTGGGACGAATTAGGCCATAGTCCAGGTAATCAATGGGAAATAATGCAGCCGTCACAGATGTAGTATTTAGTCAAATAACAACAACAACAAAAAGCCATCGCGCCACAGCCTAAGTCCGCCAGAAACCAGAGAAAACTAGAGGAAAACGTCTTACAGTTTGGTTCTATTTCACCTATGTTTTATAAGAACTGAGGCAAAACTGTGATTGTTCAGACGGTGGATTGTGATTTTATCTCATAAGATTGTCATGTGATCTTTTGGCCAGAGCAGCCAGGCCTATTCTGGGACAACGCCAATACCAATGTTTTTTGTTTGTTTGTTTTGCTTTTGTTGTTATTTCTACCAAAAGGTGGAAACAAAGAAATCTTAATCATTAAGAATAACTGAACAGTTTCAAAACCTTTCGGCGCTATCTTCAAATGAGCACAAATTCAAACATCAAATTCACGAAACGACCTTTAATATAATACAACATATGTCAGACATTGCCAGTCCTCTTGTCCCAGACGACATATCAGTGCATCTGTAATCGAGACAGGATTTCACCAGGGGAACAGCTGATGATAAGGCTGCGCTTACACCGAGAAACATGCACTAACAACGTCTATGTCCATGCCTAAACCCAGCCACTGGTGATTTTGGCAAGCCGAGCGGCAGGCAACGCTGTAAAGCGGCCTGAGTGGAGCTCAGACGGGCCAGTTCACACCAATGCAACTTTTTTTCATGCATTTCGTCACGTTGCGAACCGTACCTACTGTAAGTGGCAGCTGAATTCCTTTGCTATGTTCTTGCGTAGGGACGAACATTGAATCAGATCCAACCACCCACAGAGACAGTGCCAGTGACCCCGTTAGCCTGTAAACACACTTCTATCCATGTAGACAATTACATCATTTGTTCCATGCGGAGATTTTATGGAAGCGGTGACGTACACCTCTACAGACGCCAGGGGGAAGGATGTCCTGCTGGGCTTACTGGAGACAGAAGAAAGTGAAAGACAGACGCTCTTGTTCGGCTGTGGGAATGGGAATATTTTATCCCATGAGAAAAGGCTCATATCCCTGTAGGTGCCCGTTGCCATAGCAACAGCGCTGGGAGTTCTGTCAGGTTGGCTGGTCATTGGTAGTGGATCATGGGACTTGAAAGAGGTCAAGAAAATGCATGCAACTTTAGCGCCATCATAATCAGCCCCTGTTTTCTCTGCACTTCACCTCCTTCACCCTTACGCTCATCTTCGCATCCCAAGACACCCCCTCCTGCCCTTTAGAAATGTAAGGGTCACGCAAACATTTAAATTCGGAGCAGAGAAAACTCAACCAGCTCAGTATGATCAAAAAACGAGTTTGTAAGAGAAGCTATTCTCAGGGCTGCAGGGTTAACGTAGAGCAGAAGATGAAGCAGCGATAACACACAGGTAACACATACAGTTTAGTCTTCAGCTCAGTTACGCCTCCATTTAGTCCACTCCTCCTGTATGTGCTCGCTTCGCAACTTTGAATCCAGCTGAATTCACTATAATTTACTTTTTTTTCTGAGTTGTCAGACAGCTTCAGGATAATCAAGGAATAAATAAGGATAATACAGCCGACTGTGACCACCTCCACCCCCAATATTCAAATAATCGGAACAAATTCCCACCAATTATCCAATAGTATTTTTGCTGAAATGTCTAAAAATCCCTAGTAAACACTTATAAGTCATTAATTAACAACTACAAGGAAGTTTTCATACTTTGATTCAGACTCAGTATTTAGCGAGATCAAGCTGCTAACACTTTTTTATCCATTCTGTTATATCTCAGACCTTGGAACTTGCTTAGCTTACTTTAATTTGTCTTTTTATCAGCCTGCATATTAAATCATTTACTACCATTTATAACGTGCAAAGAGGACCTTTACTGTGAAGTGTAAAACACAACATTGCCGAAGCTTTAGTGTGGGTACCTGTGAATTTGTCATCGCAAATGAAACTATTAAGATATTCTGCCGGTGATTAAATTCTATTAACGTCCTAGTAATATCAGATGAAGCTGACAAGTATAAATGTAATTGTAAAGTGTAGATGAGAGAGAGAGAGAGAGATTGCCAATGCTTTGGTGAATGAATCGACAAATTTGATATGCCAAATTAAACTTTTTGAGTCTTAAGATATGCCGACGGTGGTTAAATTCTAGTTTCTAATAATAAATATCAGATGAAGCTGACAGGTATAAATGCAGCTAACGGAGAAGACAAAGTTGCCCTGTGTTACGACGGCTTATTACGTGATAACATAATTAATAACCTCATTGTAGATCCTCTATAAAGCCTTTATAGGGGGTAGTGTTATTGTAAAATGATATGTTGCGCAGCGCTGCAAAATGTCACAAAAAAACATGACCTGCATAAATGTATTCAATTTAATCTGTGTTCACCCTCCAGACCTTGTTTCATCTCATCTCACCTTTTATCAATTTCTTATTCTATCCAAACACACACATCCAGATATTTCCTGCTTCACATAAACACATTTTTTCATCCTGACACGCTCTCTTGTAACACACTAGTTCTCAAATGTGCGCGGTCCACCATCTGTCCCCTTCTTTCCCAGCCTCCTCTCCCTCTACTCCGTTAAGGCTGACTATTCAAATTGCCAGCCTGATAGACAACCTATTCACCTGCTGCGCATCCTTCATAGCTGGAGCAGACACGTGAAAAAAAAGTGCAGGCAGTAAACTTTTCCATTCCTCCGTAGGAGTCTAAGAAAACACTTAGCTCAAAGTGTGCAGTCTGCTGATGGGCGGTGTTTCATCATGGCCGAGAAACAATGCTATCACTGTGTTCCACGCTCCCATACAGCGACTGTGTGATGTCTCTGTTTGTGTCAACATGAGACGGATAACAGAAAAATGCTCCACATCAAGGCAGCTGATTTCAGCGTACAAGTGTGTGTGTGTGTGTGTGTGTGTCTGTGTGTGTGAGACTATGAATACCTTTATGAAAACCATTTGAATTTTTAGCCGCTGAACTCAAGGACACATGCAGACATTTAAAAAAGACTTGTGAGCACTTTGGATGTTTTTTTTTTTCCCAGGTGTCTGTGGAAACTCACTCTTGACAGTCGCAGTCCTGGTGCAGTTGTAGAGAATAGCCAGCTCTCCAAACACCTTCCCCGGCCCCATGGTGCAAAGCTTCAGGCTCTCCTTTGTCACTTCCACTTTCCCATCTGAAACATGCACAGAAATACAGGTGCGCTGTTAGGCATAATGCAAATGGATCACTTATTTTTCCGCCTGATTACGCAGGTGTGTGAGTCCTTCTGCTATTTTTCAATATGCGCAGCAAAACAAAATTCTGGTGATGAAATGGAGTGGATGATAGGTGATAGGTGTCTGTGGGGTTCTGCTTCATTTTTAGTGGCACCCAGCCAGAGTGTTCTTGACTCACTGGTCTAGAAAAAAAAAATAAGATTATTTTGCAATGTGGAGTTTCCAAGGGCTACTGGCCTCCTCCCAATGCTGTGCATGGCCCTGTTAAATAAGCATTGCAGCACTACGAACATGAAAAAAAAAATCTCCTTAAACGTTAAGACTCCATAACTCACAGACACAGCATGGTGCTCCTTTACGTAGGGACTGTTAAATCAAAACACGTGAAAAATATGTGCATTTTACCAGAGCTTAGACGTAAAATAGTTTTACGACATATACATGACGCCTCTGTTTTGTTTTTAAAGCAAACATTCTTTCACATCACTCAACAAAAAGCATAACACACCATTACTAGCAGAGCTACAGCATGTAATGATCATAAAATAAAGTGTGGGACAAATGGAAAATTTGTCCTGATAGTGGAATTAAAGGAAAAGCTGAGAAATGACCAAACATAATTAGGATGTATCATTTGGAGACCATGGCAATCAGTTCAGTTGTTGAGAAGAGAAAATAATGACTACATTTACATGCAAACTAATATTCCACATTTGATACAACACACTCCTTTCGGATATTGTGAATTACGCCGCATTTTCCGATGAATACGAAGGATATGCTGATATTATTCACGTGTATGTATATGTACTGTATTCATACAGTTTGCTGCAGTTTGTGACACACAGCCTCTTGTGCCTCTTGCCATGAGCTCTGTGTGTTGTACACAAACCAACAGCTTGCACGTCTCAGGTAAAACCCACATTTCTAGTCAGAAGGGAAAACTTTCAAGCTACTTTTAAGCATTATGAAAGACTTAGATATCAACAGTTTTTGGGATGCACACAAATATCACAACAGCAACCGTTTCAAGAAGGTGGTTGCAGGAATGAAAGAGGGAGGCTGTGTTTACACAGTTGAACAAATCCATTACCAGTGGAAACTGTGGAAAAATCCTATTTTGGCTTAAAGAAGCAAAGTGGCACAAGCTGCTCAACACACTTTTACATATTTTAATGTGATAAATGGCGTGATCGGGCGTTATTAATCAGAGTATGCACGGCTGTATTTACTGTAAATAGGAAGATTAATGGAATTTTCATTGTCATTAGCCATGTAAACACCTTGGAATATTGTATTTTTCAGAATAAGGGCAAAAGCCACACTATTTAGTGCATGTAAATGTAGTCAGTAGTAGTGTGGGAGCAAAAGTCAGTGATCAGTCATTCCTTATTTGTACACATGGAGATATTTTCAAGATAAGTACAAACATTAAGTTGTTAATGGTCAGAGGATCACTGAAGTGAGTAGGATTCATCGTCTTGGGGCGGTAATGTATATGCCAAAGTTCATACAGTAGCAATTCATCCAATAGTGGTTGATGTATTTCAGTATGGACCGAAGCTGTGGACAAACCAACTGACAGACCCGTAAGGCAGCTAGTAGTGATTAAAATAATCCCTTAAGCAAGTAGATTCTTTAGATTCATTGGAAACAGTGTTAGAGGCCTTTCTTCCTGTGACGGGCACCGCTGTGTTTAGACAAGCTTCGTCAAGGATGTATGTTTTCCTGGAAACTACATTCCATCAAGACTGTAACTCTGATCCACGCAGAGCAAAAGCCCAAAGAAAACAGTTAAAGTCAGCTCGAGCTAACTGATGAAATACGGCAAAATGATAAGAGCAGACAAGTAATCCTTGGAGGAAACATTTTGACACTTTATCTTGTTAGAGAGGGTCGGGGACTGCTTTCAAAACAAGCCCACCAAAGCTAACCGTTTCTCACGACTCATTTTCCCCCTTTGTAGCTCTGTACACCTCATTGAACTGTGGTGTGTCTTTTTGGTTTACGATTTCCATTAACACTGGAAAATGTTAAGCTCTTAATGTGTGTCACCGTCTTTGCATCTGCCTCCCTGCTGTTTCCCCTGCCCTTGTTTAACAGCCTTTTCTGTGTCTCTAACACCCAGCTCTTCCTTTTCAGAGAGAACGAAACTGCAGACCAGAAATAATAGTCTACACCCAATTTACATCTTTAGCCTCCAAAAAGGAGCGAGATGCAAATGATTAATCGTTAATTGTCAATTGCTCCTTGCAATCAAGTACTTTGTTTGGCATTTACAACATGTGGTAGAGCTGCAAACCTGTTTCAGTGAGTAAATGTAGTAAAATTTATGGGCAACTTGGCACTACTAAATGCTGCTCCGATCAATATTTTTATATTAACAAGTAATAAAACGATTATATACTATGAAAGGGACAATAATGAATTATCACTAGATTAGAAGACTTGCCATCGGCTCTACTGTATGTAACATTTTAGTATTTTTCAGCTTCCCTTTGGTTTTAAAGCCCCGTTTTTGGTTCTAGTCGGGTTTAAGAATTAAAGAAGTCTACTGAGGTCTGGACTGAATCAAGCCTGTTGCATTCTGATTTCACAAAACTCTATAAATGAACACTTTGACAAAGAGCAGGAAGAGAAGAATAATTGGAAAGCTAACATGACAACCCCTGTAGTGACGCACTGATGGAGTATACTATATTTACACAGATAATTGCTGCGCTGTTTCAAAAAACACGAGGCGCAAACCGCATTACGAATAATAAAGGGAAGTCTGTTGTTTAATAATCAGGCCGAGTTCACATGAGGACAAAGAGAACCACGCATCACTTAACAAAAACTTTAGGCTAGAATTTGGATAAAACTACTCATTTCCTGAGGCTGTTACATACATTTTCATGGTGTGAGAATACTTAGTAGTCATGAGAAAGTTCTTGTTTTGGACACCCGCTGACTGCAGGCTGTGGGGAGATTATTAACATGAACGAGCCCAATTTTGGAATTACTGTGACTCCACAACTGGTCGTTGGTCAGTGGAATCACATGCAATCTCACACACACACACACACACACGCATGCAAGGACACACAGACGCACACATACGAGCACACAAACATGGCCCAGCTCTCATTTCCCATTTTGCCGTCTAATAAGTCCTTCTTTATTACACTTGCTTTATTACAGGCGCTCCAATTTCACTTGAAATTCACCTCTCATATGCCTGTGTCAGTCAAATCTTATTCAAATAACAACACCACAGGCAAACAATCTCACTCTTATTGGTCAGTTGATCTGATATCGCAGTATTTTTACATCTCACTGTGCTGTTTAACAACAGCTGTGCAGTGTTCTCAAAATGTAAATGAGATTATGTGCGCTCAAAGAAGGAGGAGGCATAAAAGACTGTGTGGAGCTGCCATTAGGCTTTTCATTGTCAGTGTATCACAGCGTGTTGCCTTCGCCTGAAGTTGTGTAGCTCTGCTAATGGCTGTTCATTTAAATGCACACGGTACTGCGCTCCTCATAGCGGGGCATCAGGATCGACCTCGGAGCAGAGATTTCCCCCTGGCTCAGAATCAGATGTGATTCTGGCTGCAATTTAAAAAAAGCTGGTTTATTTTAGGTTGGCATCGAGGACTTTATAGATATAAAATAACAATGAATGTGCTCCAGCTAAATGTCAAACAACACCAGCCTAAACCGTCTCCTTATAATCCGCAAAAGATATTTGACCAACTTATCAGCTCTTCTCTGTTAAGCTGCCTGGTTTTTAGACAAAACCTGATGGCTGTGTTTAACGTAATTAGATTAGAGATAAAGGGATTTTTGTAATACGTTTAATGAGCTGTGCCCTAAAAGCAATATGCTGCACAAGGCTCTCTGTTAACCGTTGTATACATTTGGGGACATCTGTAAACTTCCGCGTGGTGCCCTTTACGCTAAAACCATTAGGCCGTGTCTATAAATAACACTGAGTTTCAGGGGTCAGGCGCAGGCGACTGTTTGATGTTTCCTCTTCTTGCATTGATGATGGCTTCATGCAGTTCAAAATGGAGTTCAAGAAACAGGATGCGAGGGAGTTGCATTCCCATAGAGGACAATATACAACCACCATCTCATCCTGATGGACCTTGTTCTTCCGCCACTTCTCAGGGGTCAGGTTTCCGAATCGTTCCCCAAGTCCATTAGAGACACAGAGAAATACAGATATTAGATCTTTCTCATCCTCCTCCCACGGGCCAAAACCAAGGCTATTTTTTGCTGAAGGTTTTAGGTGGTAGAAACTCAAGTTGCCACTTTATTCTGACTTAAGGTCAGGAGTGAT
Organism: Coranthus polyacanthus; assembly: GCA_037367275.1. Classification (NCBI taxonomy): domain Eukaryota; kingdom Metazoa; phylum Chordata; class Actinopteri; order Kurtiformes; family Apogonidae; genus Coranthus; species Coranthus polyacanthus. The sequence goes on along the minus strand of JAPQRN010000008.1, from coordinate 18,075,887 downwards.
ATATGTCTGTTGGGGAAAAAAACTGTTGTCACGCTCTGCCTTGACAGTTTGACTGATTTTATGGAAGAAAGACCACGTGAGAAACAAGACTGAAAGCTCTTTTGGTTGAGCGTGGGATCTATTCAACAGGGACTGAAATGGGTTCAGAAAATTCCAGGGTTAAAAAATCACCATCTGTTTTTTATTTTTTAAATTATTTTTTTTTCCACAAAGATGTTGTCTGGAAGGTCTCATAAATTGCAGTTCATTCAAAAGTTCAACTTAATAGGCCTGAAATGGTAGTGTTTGGTATTGCTTCAGCTCTGTATTCAAAGCTGGCCAGTTTAAAAAAAAAAATGGAGCAGACACATGAATCAACACAGTAGGGAGACAGCAGAAAATGAAAAGTACAATAAATTCATTTCCAGATGAAAGTAGCGGAGCTCCGTGAAAACACATTCAGCGAAAAAGACATATCACTTTTATGAGCATGTTTTATATTAAATTAATGGTGGCCATGATGGGTCCTTTTAAATGAATCAAAACTGTTAAGTCCTGCTAATCACAGAACGGTGGCCACGCTCAGTAATGAGGACATGTTGCTCGCTGCAGGGCGTCATCTTAAGTTATCCCTCTAAAGACAAAATAAACCTTCGAGTGTAAGAAAATAAGGACGTTCGCTGCATCCAACCATGATGAAAAAACAGAGGGAGAGGACTTTTATGTTGTTAATCAAGGAGAACTGTTCAGAACGGGAGAGACGAAGTACGTTCAAAGCACTCTTTCACTGGAAGAGGCGCTGGATGGTGTTGTTTTAGGATACGACTGTGAGTTACCGTGGGCCGACGGAGTACAAGCAGTAACAATCCAATCGCCAGAATAAAATGCTGCTATTGTCTGTTTCTGCAAACCATGGATATTGGAGATCAGATCGCTACCGCCTTTTTCTACAGTTAGTCAAAAATCCACTGCTAGTGGAACTCTAATAGAATTTAAATGTTTCTGAAACAAAAACATATTTCATTTCTACATTTCTGCCAACTTATATATCAGTGCTATAGTCTTTTAACCGTGCTTTTTTTTTTTTTATCTGTAGCTCATTCTGAATTTATCAGAATGCAACTATTTCGTGATTTTTATAGTTAGGTTTACGCACTGACAGTCCCTGGTTAGGGCTTGAGAAGGGCTTGGTTTAATACAGAAAAAGTCACAAAGACTTCCTGGATTTTGCATATCCACCATCCACCCAACCACGTCCCGCCCTTTTGAGGAAAAGCAAAAAAGTTCTGGCAGCTGGGTTGGTTAAAACACTAACGCTGATATGCAATGAGAAATATTGATATGAAATGTATTTTTGGTTCCAAAATGTACAGAGTGGTTTGCAGAAATTCAGAAATGCAACAGAGGATGGCACCTGGCTGAGACTGTAATAGAAAAATGTGTTTTCTTCACCCTACAGAATGCACATTTTAGACAGTCCCAGCAACTCCCAATCTCCCTTTTTTTCATTGGCAGACTTTCAGAAAAAAAAGTTTAACGTAAGCCTCGAGCCTTCCATCTTTGATCCACGGTGCTGCACGTCTGCAGCGTCTCCCAAAAATACACTGTTGACGGGACCGGAGGTAAAGAGAGGAGAAGAGAAGGAAAGGAAAGGAGAGGCAACAAAACAGAGCTGAGAGAAGAGGAAGGGGACCTGATGCTGCTACAGTGGACCACAGCTTGCACAGACACGCAGCACAGATTTTTTTTCAGGGACCCTCACATGGGGTTTCCTGCCTTTGGTCTGCTGGAAAATTGCACTGCAGTTTTTTTTTTTTTTTTTTACAAGGAATTGGTCAGACCTAATGACACAAAACAGTGTGGTGTCAACAGGATACGGAGGGCAGCTGGTTTCATCCTTTTTACATCATTCTGCCTTGAAGATTGAAAAATTAGGCAAAAACATACTGTAACGCTGTATGTCCACCTTTGCAACCTTTCAGCCTGCAACCAAACTGAACCGAGATGAACTTTCATTCAGTAAGAGGACATTTGAAGTTAAATTCCAACATGCTCCCTATCCTATCCCTGTTTTGGGTTTGGGTTTTACTCCCGCTGCTTTCGTAGTCATCAAATTGTGATTATGGCTGCGAGTTGACAAGCTGATTGATAGCCCGAGCAGGGGGCAATGAAAATGATCATTTTGTATTCACAGACCAAATCACAGCATCGTAATTACACGTTAGCATCATTGCCATGTGCACATACTGTGGCTTTTCTTTTATGCAGACCAGACTTAATTAGTCAGCTTCAACATCAGAATACAGATTAATGTGACATCTAAAGATCTACTGCAATAATGAGCCTCTCTCATTTCCACTCTCATTTTAGTAGCTTGCTGCTGCATCACTACAGATGTGAGTAAGCATTTATAGGGGAAGTCAGATTCACTGTCAAGGCACAAATTGTTAGATATGCACAGTGATCTTTTCAGATAATGTCAAAAGCACACACGCTGCCTTGTGGCCTGGGAAAATAGGGCAACTTATTATATCATGGATTTTCCAATAATTAAGATACGGCACTGATGTGCTCCTATAGCGGACGTATCACACATACTGTAGAACCACAACGCACACAGACATCTTCACACAAATTCAGCCCCGTAGCTGTGATTTGAAAAGATTTCTATTTGCGAGAGTACTGGATGAAGACAATCAAAGTTCACAAAGAGATCAAAGAGATGAATTTTAACTCAGGAGACTCAAGAAGAAGTCTGCAATTATGGAAGGAAAGTTTGAAAGAAACAGGCAACCCTTATCTTAAAGTCCTGAAAACACAGACTCCACTGACTTTGACTGATGACATTGGCCTTTTCAAGTTCACTGCATTCAGGTATTAAAGCTTCAGTAGGTAATATTTTTTAGGCGTCAGTGTATAAAAATTCCATAAAAACCTGTCAACCGATCGTAATTCAAGCGGCCTGAGAGGACACTAAATGTCTGGACCACTTCTGCGATCTTTATTC
>JAPQRN010000008.1:18046329-18056352 GCA_037367275.1 Coranthus polyacanthus | reverse complement strand
GGTGGGGGGGTGGATGGGGGTGGATCACCACTGCTGTCAGCTAGAGATCACCGCTTCATCCGTATGTGCTACAGGTGTTGCACCTGCTGCGCCACACGTTACGTTACGCACACGAATCAGAAAGGTGACTAGGGATGAATGAACTCACACTGGAGCGAAATACTCACTGCAAAACATCACCGACTAAGTAGATCATGCTGTCAGAATATTGTGAACACCTACTGTGGACTTTTGGGGTAGAAAGGTAGGGTGACATGGCTAAGATCCTGGATGTCGAAGGCGGTGGGTTCGGCCGAAATAGCCTGCCTCTTCGTCCGCTGCTGCTCGTGCAGCTCGTTCTGCTTGTGGACCTGCTGGGTTGCCGGTTTGATAACGGAGCGGTATTTGTCCAGCTCGTTCTGTAGTCTCTGTATGAGCTCGTCTTTCTGGTCGAGCTCCAGCTCCAGCTCGTCGATGAGCGCGTCCCTCTGGCGCAGCTCCTCAATCTTCTCTTGAAGCGCGTACTGGAGGTCGCGCAAGGTGCCCATTTCAATTGGCGGCGACGAGTGACTTCCCAGCAAGTTTATCGGAAGGTATGCAGTCGAGTCTTTATCCTCGCGCCTCTGCCTCTCTGCTCATAAACTTTATCCGGCATGAACAGCTTTAGAGCACGCAGCCCCTCTCTCTGTCTCTGTCTCTCTCCAAAGGGGGATTCCTCCCTCCTGTCCGCTACGATGGGAATCTAAGCGAAGGTATGTTGGGCTGATGAGCTAAGGTGAGCCCAAAAAAGCGTCTAAACCACAACCACGCAAAGTTTACCCTCTCTCTCTCTCTCTCTCTCTCGCTCTGTGTGTCTCTCTTCCTCCCTCCTCCCTCCATCGGCGTTGTGACAGCGGAGGACCGTCCTTCCCAAGTGCGTCAGGCTGCGACCCAAAGAGAACGCATGGCGAGAAGGGCGCCTACAGGAATCTGTGGCACAGTGCAGTCTGCCACTCCAGAGAGAACGGCGCTCGTCTCACATGAATAATGGACTCAGTGAGAAAGCCACTGCTCGCAGTACCGTGTCATCATACCTCAGTAACTCGCCCCGAGGCTGCCGAGTTAGAAATAGATGAGCAGCAGAGCCTTAATGGAAGATGAAGGTGATGGAAAGTTAATGAACCTTTGTGTAAAAATAAACAATGTGGTTTTGAATTTTGGGTTGAAAGGCTGAGCTGTTTTATTTATTTTTTTCAACGTGAAAAGCGTGCAATATCATCGCGTAAATACAGACCAGTGATGTGTATTTCAACTGCAATAAATCTGTAAGACGTGAAAGTGGCAAAGAATTATTGCACTTTCACCCCCCAAAAAAAAACCTATTTATTTTTGTAACAAAATGAAAATGGAAGGAAATAAAAGTACTAAATTGTAATGTTACAGGTTGCCAAACCCAGCAACAGACATGAAAAATCCCACAGCTACGCTACCGAGGCTCCCAGCTCTCTGTGGCACCTCCAAATTCTTCATCTAATCTCGAGTGTCTGGACTCTGAGCGCCACTGGTGTCTGTTCACATTATCCCAATGAGTCATCTAAAGCTCAGCGCCTGCGTTTGGACAAATTCAGAGGAGGATAAACTGTCAAGGACAATCTGATACAAAATGAAGAGTAACTGTGCAAATTACTGCTGGCTGCTAAAGCACGTGTTGACAGAAACAGGGGTCCATGAGATTTCTTTGGCTCCACACCTAGAGCTGTTTTTGTTGTTGGTGGTGGTGGTGAAAGCATCTTTTTCACTGACATGGAAAACCATGTAAAGAGATCGAACGAGACAAGTGGTTCTAATAAAAGATCACAGCTGCCCTCTTGTGGTTGGTGAGGATCAGCCACAGTCAACGACACTGACGGCATGTTTCTGCTGATCTGCATAAAACTTTTTTTTGCGTGTTTTCATATTAGCGGTAGATAATTCAGCAAAAAATGTTTAAGAAGTCCAATATCTGCACTGCGCGTAAGGCGCAAGTGGTGAGATGTTTGAATGAATGGGAGGATACGTTTTCGTGGAACAAAAATAAGATATTTACAATTCAGCTGCAGACAAACACCAACAGTGCCAAAGTAGTTTCACAAAGATAGAGACAAAGACATTTTTGTGCCACAAAGCAAAAATAATTGTTCCACAACAAACTATGCAGTTCATTTGCATGTGTACTAAGAGAGACCTAAATGAAACTTATTATTTTTTCCAAAATTATTCTCTTTAATTAAAAAAAAAAAAAAAAAAACTTGTAATGAACCCAAGGGGACTGTTCTCCTCTTGTCCATTAAAAATGCCTTCATCGCCGTCAAAAGAGAAGAGCCTGAGCAGCGGCAAAAACGTATGAGGAAACTGCAGGTGTCTGGAGACTAAAGCCCTGACTTTCTACATCCCTATATTCTCCCATCATAAACGGACCGCCCACTGTCCTTCAAAGCACCTCTGCGCTTTAAATTTCACCTCTCTAACCATCCAGCTCAGCCCTTTTCCTATGCAGATCAATAGAAACAGGATCCTTTGCTCCATGCTGCGGTAATCCGATGAGCGGGGCGGGCCGCTGGCTGGTGCCTCGTCCTGACTCTAATGGGGGGGGTCACACCGTCTCCGACCCCACGGAGACGGCCCAGCATGCACGTCGACGCAGGTGGACGCCCTTCTGCACCTACAGCGACTATAGAAGCGATCGGTGTGGCGAATGCAAACAGATGTCCCTCAAGCGTGTGCAGACTTTCACCACTTTGCAAAAACAGTCCCCGCTCTAGAGAAGTGGTTGAGCGATTGTGTCATCTCCTTGTCGTGATTTCTAAGTTGACCTGCGTGTCATGAACTCACCCTCAAACATTTTTTAATGTCTAATCTTAACTTTTCTGGGGACTTTTTGTTGTTATTGTTGTTGTTGTTGTTGTTGTTGTTTCAAGGCGCATTGAGGACGACTTAATGAGTGCAAATAAGGAACTGCCCTGCAATTTACTAATGCAAATGAGGACTGGAAGCTGTCTAGCCATCCAAATAAAATTAACCAAACTGTACTTTGCATTTTAATTAAGTTATCAAAGTGATTCTGGTTGCGTTCGTAATATGGATGCAACAATTCATCCTGTCGAGAATCGGATGATAGAAAAATTAGATTAAATGTCGGAAAACAAAGAGCGAACAACTTTTTACTTAAAGTTACCAAATATGTGAATATTTAAACTACAGTCTAATGGATGAAATAACCGATAAGGAGTCAAAGGATAAACTTATAAAAGCCTAAAAAAAAAAATCTGTGAAGCTAAAACGAGCACCTAAAGGTGATGAAGGAAGCATATGGTCAAACAAAGCGTTTTCTAATGGAGTATTAAATATCCTCAGACATGCACTTCTGGTCCTCAGCGTCCAGCTACTAAAAGCCAATAATGCATCGCACTTCTTCCTGTCTGTGTCCTATGGGACTGCCATGATGGATCTGATCAATTAGGAGCTCTTTCTGAAGCTCGCCTTGGAGCTGCGTCATCGGCCCCAAGAATGAGAAGTGCTCGCCCATTCATGGCAAACGTCTTCATCTCCCATTAAAAAAAAGAGAGACAGAGAGAGAGAGAGAGAGAGAACACGTAAAATAACAACCAGAAGAGGTCTGATGGAGAAATTACGCAAAGTCCGACAAAATAAAATCAAATAATCTCTGTGCGTTTGAGTGAGCGGACTTCCCGACAACACGTGCGCATTCATTCGAAATCATATCTCTGTTGACGCCGAGCTGCTTTCTTTCCAACAAGTTTCGCGATACATTATTATTTATTTATTTTTGCTTGTAACGAAAAGGGGGGGGAAAAAAACACAACAGCAACACAGTATTCTGAGATGTGAGATAATAAGCTGGCACATGTTCCGCGTCAGGAGCTCAACACAGTCCCTCGGCCACATAACTGATGTACAGGAGAATAAAGTAGTGAACGATCTTACCAGTCGGATTTCGCGTATTTCCGAAAAGACTGTCTTGACAAGTCCTGGTGCGTTTGAGGTTCCGCGGAGATGCCCTGCGCCCTGCGGGTCCTCGGTCCAATAAGTTGAGCGCTGGGAAGAACAGACTGGCATTTGTGCAATTTTCTCTTCAGTTCCTGAATCTCGTCGTCCCTGTCCGCCAAACGTCTCTCCAAGTCCCGTATCCTCTCCTCCTTTAGCAGCAGGATCTTCGCAAAGTCGTCCTCCAGGTCACTCATGTTGAAATCTGTGTTAAACTTTGCCGCGATTCTCCGTCTGACACGGGCGGTTGCGATTAGCTCCCGTTCGCGCACAGGTTGACTCTGAAAACGGAGGAAAAAAAAATCCCCTTTGAATGCGCGCAGGACGATGATGATGAAGCTCCCGAAGATCCCCTTCACTGCCCACTTGTTTATTTCGGAAGAAAGGCGCAAAGTGGTGTTTAAAACAGGAGCGCGGACGCTTGATGGAGCAGCGCTACACGCTACAGTCCACCAAACCTCCGGGGAGCTGCTGATGATCCTTCATTGAGAAACCAATTACAGCAGCTCTTCCTCTCCAAGGACGCAGTCAGGCCGTAAAACTGGGCATAACAGGCGAGACAACTCCAGTAGTTCACCGCCTCTCGCACTGCAAACACACCACAATACAGGGTTAATGCTGCTGCTGCTGCTGCTGCTGCTGCTGCTGTCGTCAAATATTTGTTTACCATCCCCACCTTTCACTGAAAAAGGGGCAACGTTACATACCCACCTCACTGTCCTGACCTAACCTACTTCAAAAATCAATTGTCCTGCTTTTGTATTCGATTCAGAAGACACTCTTTAAACGGAGCAAGCAGGCATCAGCCTTTATTAAGCCAAACTGTCCATAATGCACTTGATGATTCCTGTAGGCTGCTGGCTGTGGGAGAAGTAAGCCACTCAGATCCCTATTAATATGTTCCACTACTTCTGAGATTTGACTTTTACTATAAATCCAAATACCGACAAGTAAAGTAAATCAGAAGTAAAAGTGCACGCATTAGAAAATGGCAACAAAAATGTAAAGTAAAACTATATGTTCTTCTAACCTATGCATTTTGTTATTGAGTTATTATTACATCCTATTAGTTGAACTTACAATCCGTCACAAATCATCTGTGTCTTATATTGTGCTCATGCGTGTTCTTTAAATAGCTATGAGACATAAAAGGTGCGCTATCCTATCACAGCTAAAAGGATATCTGTTGCAGAAAGTGTAGTTTTGAAAACGTACAAAAGGCCAGGGCACAACAAAGCAATAATGTCCAAACTGGTGAAAAACAATCTAAAAACAAGGTCCATTTCATTTATCATATCACAAACATCATCAGCCGAAGGGGTTGAAAAGCAGTTGTAGATTACACCCCCCTTTCATTTCAATTCAATTTCAATTTTCTGTTTTTTTTTTTTTTTTCTTCTCTGCATTTTTAAGTTTTTTTTTTTCCCCACTGACTTGAAATTGGGTGCAACGATCATTCATGACCTTGGAGTAATCAAAAAAAAAAAAAAAATCTCATCATAAAGTCCATTTTGAAGCTGTCCAGGCATTATTATTTTTCAGCAGCTGCGCTCAACCTCAAGAATTAACTCTGACCGATAGCATGCATTCGGAAAACTGCCTCAACACAGGTGTGAAGACAACAAAGAGACGGTTGTGGAAGAAAAATGGAGGCTGTTGTTGCGTGCTGCCTGTCATCAAATAACGTTAATTACCTTTTTTTTGGAGTTTATTCTTTGACTGATTGGTGTAATCTGTAGTCAGTAATTTTAACTATGGCAACAGAGCGCATCGTTTTTTATCATAAGTACGCTGTGTGAGCTCAAGAGTGTTCGGTAATAATAGATCATGACTGCTCTGTGTCTCACACAGACCCGCGCTTGCTGTAATATTAATCTCCACACCTAGCCAGTCATTTCTATGCACCATTTTTCATTCTGCTGCCTAAATCTGTTTCAACTCAGTGAATTCATTGAGAAAAAGAAGCAGGGAGTTGGGGCGGCAGGGGGATGTTTCATTAAGATTCCGAGTTAAAAATAGACTGAACAGATCTTCTCTTTGCTGGTGTAGTTTAACATATCTCACCCTTGTCTACTGCTTTGCCTTCTTATTATTCCAACCGCCTCTTATTGGGCTCGAACAGTGCTTTAAAGTGCTGTAAAGCATGGCCATCCAGGTCTATTTGCCAACCTTTATTGCGCATTACCACTTCAAATGTGCAGGATTGTCTTAGCACTCCAAACAGGTCTTGGATGAGTGTATTGCCATGATAACTGGTTGTAAAAACTTCATCTCCCGCATGATGATAAAATATTGACTTTTTGCCTGGCTTGCTAATTGCCTCGTGAGTTACCAGGTATGCCTTGCATGACATGACTCTTCTCATGATGAAACCCACCTGAGCTGCTTCTTCACTTGCTGTTGCTGTGTCTCTCTTTGCCAGTGTTTTGCAGTGACTGTGAGCAAAGACGATGCGACCAGCCCTCAATGGAAAGGCGCGTATCAGGGTCGTGCTGCTGGTATCAATATGGAAAACACTGATCGATTAATTATGTATGCAGCAGACACTGTGCCCATTATGACGGAGGTAAATTAAGTGTCACCTTTTGTTACCCTATCCATATCCACAAAGAATACGGTAGCACTGAAAAGCACCATTGACATTGTATCGTTGAAGGAGGCATTCATCTATTTCGACAAAAAAAGATACACAAGACTAGGTGATATTCCAAAGCACAGTGTGGTTTGTATTTCTTTATTATCAGGATCGATACTTGGGATGCAAATGTACGACATTGAGTAAATAAACATAACAAATTCTCAATTTGCTTAAGCTGTATTGCAAGATAAGTAATTGTTGGCAAAGTAAATCAAATATGTTGTCATTGAACATGTTGCCTATACAAACATTTTGATTTCCTCATCATGTCGACAAAATATGTTTCTGTTGCAGATTAGTAGTATATTGAGGTGAAAGTGCAGAGTTTATGCATACAAACTAATCATTGTTTGTCAGTAAGAGTGGTCTAAAATATATAGGCTTATCTATGTTTGACTGTTTCCGTGTTTACACAGTCTGAGTAATGCAGCACCACCAGTTTCAGCTTGTGTTGTCTGAGCACTATATGGGTCATCTCCCTTGGATGTTGCGGGTTAGGTAATGGACTTGAGTTAACCTTATGCGCAGCCAGAGCGTCGGACTCTGCCTGCGCATAAGCCGCCATTCATAGACATCATCGAGTTTGGGATGACCGTGAGTCTCTCTGCGCCGCAATGAAGGATTCACGTCTTGTCTTGTTTTCAGCGTTTTCTAAAACATGGGCAGAGAAAAGCCGCTGCCCTCTCGTTTGCCTCAGGGACAGATCAGCTTACGGAAGAGAAGAGGGCAGACATTAGTCACTGTTTTCCTGTAATACACTCACACACACTCACGCACGCAGAAGAAGCAAAGAGAGGTATCTTGGGTATACCCAGACATATGCTTGCACATCATTATCACCCACGCACACGCTCGCATACAAAGATTTATGTAACCATTCACAAAGCTAAACTCCCAGCAGACACACAAATGTGATCACGCCAGCAGCCTGTATGGAAACCTTAGAGTGGATGAGTGGATGTGCCATAGTGGAGAAGTATGTCCCCGCGTCTCTAGAGGATGTCCCTATTGAGCCCCCTGATGACTTTGATATTACGTCTCACTTTGTGTTTGGTGTCTCTGCTGCCGGTCCCAGTGAGACCTCACCAGCTGGCTGCCTGCCTGGGCCTGCCGTCCCAGGAGGGATGAGCTGAGCGCTGGGAGAAGGCGAGAGAGGTGCATCACGGGGACAGGGACATGAGAGATACTTTAGCCCCAGGGTGATCTATTTCTGAGCCTCTCCTGCAAATCCTGCACTTTAGCAGCAATATCACTCGCCAGCTTTGCTGCACATCGCGTCGACGCCGTTTCACATTGTAACGTGATACCATATCCAGAGCTGCAGATTGATCACTCAGCTCACACTAGAGATGGATACAACCAGAGCTCAGGAAATTGACTTAGCAAACACAATAATGATACTTCCTTCCTGGCTGCCTGATTCAGTACTGTCAAACTCAAATAGGTGAGAATACGATATATTTCACTTTTTCTGTCACGCTCACTTTTGATCTGAAACTAATGAAGACGTCCGTGTTTGTTGCTGACGCTGCTTGTATGTAAATGCTCATGTGTGACAGGATAAATGTGTGTTTCTCCTCACTGTGCCTGTGTCTCCTGCAATACTTAGATCTCTAAAGACACTGGGATTAAACAATAGTTGCACAAAACCTGGGGTCATTCTCTACTATTCAGTGACTTGTTTTGCCCAATGAAATGTCCAAAACCCCCAAATATTCTTGTGCAATGACATTAAACAGAGAAAAGTAGCAAATACTCAAAGTCTGGAGCATGTAACTAATTTTGCCCGTTAATTGGGTCCCTCAAAGTCCCTCGAAACTTGATATCAAGTGGTTATTTTTCTGTAATATTTACTAGTCGTGATTGGATCGGCAATAGTCTTACAAACATTTTTAAAATACCTCCTTTAGTATTACTTATTGCAATTGAATCAGACAAAAACTCAGCTAATCTGCTTCATCAGGACTGTTTGGGGGAGGATTATCCACATCTGACTGATTTGTGATCTGGCATAAGCAAACAACCCAACAGCTGTCATCAGATTCTGTTTCAAATGTTTCTACATCTGAAACTATGGCTGTGAAAAAACCCTTTTCTGGCTTGTGTTATGTATTTGGCTGGTGTAATTTTGGTATTAGGTGGTTGTTTTTTTTAAATACGTTAATTCGTAGTCATTGTTTTGTCAGTTTCCAGTCCGTTCAAGTTCACGGCATCAACAGATTTGGGTCCAGATGTTCTTGAAAACCTTTCCCAAATGGAAATGGATATTTGGAAAGATGTAGAAGATTTAGAAGATGGCTTGCTTGTTCCCTGTTCAAAGAGAATAGATTATTAATTGAATGGAATAAAGTATTCATAATTATGTTTTCATTAGTTTATAATCACCTGAATGTAAGAATTATTGTGTTTTTGTTACCTTAGAGTGAGCTATTTATATCTACAGAGGAAGCAGGTCGCCTCCACAGAGTCCGCCATGTTGCATCTCTATAGCTCAGAACCGACTTCCTCTTCTTCACCTTTTTTCCATTTCATAGCCGGTGGCGTCCAGCGTTAAAGTACATTACCATCACCTACCAAGCCCAGAATGGACAAACCAAAATACTGATTCTAACAAGGGACCTTCCATGTTTTTTGCGCCCACCGTAGGAGAGATTGAGGGGGTATTCAGTTGGTTGCAATATGCAACTTCCCCACTAGATGTCACTAAACACACGGAACCATTAATAAAGCTACAACTCGTTATAGACTTGCCTTATTAGAAGGTTGCTTCGATTGATAAGTTAATAATTATGTTTTAAATTAAGATTGCTTTTGTCGTTGTTGTTGTTGTTTATTGACCAATCTATATTAAAACTGCTTCAGCATTAAAGTCAGACGAAGAGCAATCACAATATTTTGATATGAGGATCATGATGACAGTGAGAGTGGGCGATGAATCTAGTGTTACAGGAAGAGAAGAAACGTGTCTGCGAGGTGTACAAAAGGTCAGGGGTCACAGGTTGGAATGCTGCTTTCACGTCATCTTCCAGGTGTGCTCGGTGACTAATACTGTTAACGACCTCAGTCACGTGACCACACATAAACCTGTGACTAGGTGGGTCGGGTGGCGGGGTTCACAGAGCTGCACCTTTTGTTAACGAAATGGCAACAAAAAATATCCCTTTGGAGAATATTCATATATCTCTTTCAGATGAAAAGGCATTTGACATCAAGTCAAATGACAAAGAAATGCCCTTTGTCTGGCTGGTGCGAAATTAAATGACACAAGCAAAATGTTTATGGAAAAATATGGATGAAAAAAGACATGTTTTTTTCTGTGTTTTCCAGCCCTGAGAAATAAAGGGCTAAACTGTCAGGAAACAGACAGACAGCATCATTCCACT
>JAPQRN010000008.1:18020716-18032256 GCA_037367275.1 Coranthus polyacanthus | reverse complement strand
TGTTTTGTTTTTTTTCCACGTAAATCCGACCATTCTGAAAAATCATACTTGTAGTCCTCTGTATTATATTGTAAGGGTTACAGATTCCTGTGTGAAGTGTTCACGGCCTAGAACTGAGCCACGCGCACAAAAGACGCGGTGTTAGAAGTGTTCAAATTGTTTTCCTTCAGCAAAAGTACTAATAACACACCGTGAAAATACCTCGCTACAAGTAAACGTCGCGCGTTTGAAACCTTACTTTTGTATTATATTGTAGCCACTGTGCAGTAAAAAGGTCCCTGACAGTGTTTTACTATTATATTGAATGTTTTTAGATTCGTATTACTGCTGCATTAATGTGTACGTTGTATTCTACTGCTGTGCACGTTTAAGGTTGAACTCATTTGAACTACTTTATAGTACCTGACTGACTCCTTTCATTGCAGAGCTGTGACCAATCTCAATCTAGAGGGACGTCAAAGTCAAATGAATTCTGTCACATCTTAAAAGATCAGATGTGTATCCGATTTAGGACCGCGTACGCAAGCGGCCGAGATCAGAACTGAAAAGATCCGTTTCCATGTGATCTGTGTGGTTCGCACTTCCGTGAAAAAAAACAAAACAGATCTGAGTCGCATATGAGCCACTTGTAGTCTGAATGTAGCATTGGATGATGCATGCACACACCCTAGACATCATGTGGTGTTTTCTTTCCACAATCTTCTTTCCATCTTCACGCAACATCAGCAGAGTAACCCCTTAAACATATACGTTTTCCTGCAGGTTCGTGATAAACCAGTAATATTATAGAAGCAGATAAGCCCGATACCAGAGCATCTCTCATAAACCCACCACAGGCTTCTCGCATGCTTTGTCAGCCAGTGTGTAGGTGTGATGTGTTTAATAAAAGTGGCTGAGTATAAACAGCTAGGGCGGATATGAGAAGAGCAAACAATGACATACGACAAGTCATGTTCGAAAAGACTCCAGACTAATGGAAGACATGACCGCAGCAGACATAGCTGCGGCCGGCGCTATGTAGAAATACATACTTATTTAAAAAAAAAACAAAACAAAAACAATTTGACAGGAGAGGCCAGCCCTCATTGTTCTAGTCTCATTCAGGTCTTCATGCACCTCAACGTGTCCATCTGCTGGTTGAACGCGGCTCTGCCATGACATCATAGTTTGGCACACAATGATAATTCACTCAATATGAAAAAGATGCAATAAAAAAAACAAAAAACAACAACCCACTGGAGCAGATAACTGACTTTATAGTAAAATCCTTTTATTCAAAAGCGTCCCAAGTAGAATCCTTTGTCATATCTTACAAATATCTGCGTACACACAAAAGGGACAAATTGGATAAACAGTCAACAGAGAAACATACAGAGGAGCCACCTTTCATTTCTCAGGAGGACAAAACAATATTCCAACTTGAGCGACAAACTCAACCCTTCATCCATTTCAGAGCCCTCAAATGTGAAAAGAGGAAACGTGACTTCAACACATCTCAAAAGCAAAAACATGGCCGTATGTTTGAGGAACCCGCCATCTAAACAGTAAAAGGATGCCGCTGGCTGTAAAAGTGAAATACTTGGACAATGCTGCAGAAGGTGGGTTCGCCTATTCCGTAGCTTGTAAGTGAGTCGTACGATAAGACTCTAAAATGTGTCACGCGCTTTGATTAAAAGTGTTTTTTTCTTTTCTTTTTTTTTTTTTTTTTTCACCTCATGTCAGACTATTTAAAGAAATGACTCGACGTTATTAGAAATTTGGAATTTGTTCAATCTAAAGCTTATTGCAGTCTTTAAATATCAACGCTAATCTGTTGAACATTTGAAAATAATGACTTAAGTCCTTCCCTACAGATGAACTTGTATAATATTTATTCTTTACAGTTCAGTCATATATAAACAAAGAAAAAGAGCAAAAACAAGTCAACGTGTATGATTAGGATCATAAACAAGGACACATTTTCACATTCATGGAAATCAAAGTTATGCTATTTGCATACATATGGCCAAATACATCACCAGCTCTGTGCATCATGCTTTCGTTTGTTCCCCCTCACATATTTATAGTGTTTGTTACTGTTAAAAAGAAGTTTTTGCATTGCACTTTGGAGGCAAAGTAGAACATACACCGTCTTCAAACTATAAAAGTTAGCAGCTTGGTATAGTAGAACATGATAAATACAACAAAAGCACAAAAAGAACCATTATAGACATGCTCAGAAACTTTGTCCAAAGCTCCCGTTTTCACACTTTGACATTCCTAAATACAACATAATCGACCCATTAAGCGAACGGCAAACTTAACAGACGTGTTTCTTCAGTCTCGTCACCAAAAAGGTACAAGACAGTAATGAGAACCTTGTGGATTTTAAAGTGAGGAACAGGAGACGGCTTCCATCTCCGGAGCAAGACATGCAGCAGTGATGCACAAGTTTCCAGTATAAGTTAACTCCATTTTACTTATCTAAATTTCCCATTTAAACAGTTATATTTAGCAGATAACATCATGATGGACAAAATATCAGTGGTCAGGAAACACAAACCTTCAATATGGCTGGTGGTTAAGTAGTAAAGAATGAAATGATACAGACATAAAAAAATACAATTAACAGTCATTTTTCTCTGTTAGCACAGCATTAACTGATTAAGCACAAACTGACATCGTAAAGCATCCATATACAGTATAAACGGGACATTTCACACACTGCACTGAATTTTGGGAAGACCAATTTTCTGGTAAGGCTGGCGTAGTTGCTTTTACATTCATGGGAACAAGACTGTGAACTATCGTAAGGTACCGCCTCGTACCGCCGCGTGCACACACCAGCGGCCGAGGGACGGACACAAGACACGTAGGACTTGAACTGTTTTACAATCAAGCTAAGAAAGGCACTAGAATAATGCTATACCACGTTAGATTTGTATGCTCTCCATTATCCATCTTGAAAAAGGTAAAAATCTAAAAATCTTTTTGTTGGACATCATTTGTTTTTGAAAAATAAAGTTTGACATACTTAGAAAATAATTTTTTGCACCTTTGACTCATTTTAGCAAGTACAGTTTACAAAAAGTAATCTGCTATAAAAAGGAAAAAAAATGCTTATGGCATTTTGGTTATCAAATAAGAGTTTGATTGACACTATTTGCACTAAAAAAATCTCGTAAGAACACGAAGACATTAATTATAAGTTTTTGTGCTGCAAGAAAAAAGTATTGTGTCCTTGTGGCCAAAGCGAGAAGTTCGACTATTTATACGTTTGTTGAAATGCTTCATAGATCCGCTACAAAAGCAGAAACTGCACCGTGGCCCCGAGAGCGGACAAGACACTAAACTGATATAAATTAGTGCTCTGTGTTGACAAATACTACCAGAAGAAAGAGGACGTGAGAGAACTTAAAAATATATACAGAAACGAAAAAGAAAAAAATACTAGGTGGGTCACAGTGATACCCATTTGGACAGGGAGGTGTCTGTTACGAGAGGTGAGAGGACAGCGCTACATTAACAGTGCCGTCTTTTCTGGACAAAAAAAAAAAAAACGGCACTTTTCGAAGTCCCAGTCCTCGCCTGCTTGGTTCTAAACAGGGGTCACTGGATGTCCAGTCTGCTGTACTTCACTCCACGGCTCCACTGCAGCGCTCGCCACGACAGCGGCAGCTGATAGTTGCGAGGGACTGTGCCGTTGACGTTTTCCTCAAAGTACTGGAACAATCTGTACCACCATACCCGGGAGAACGGGTTACTCTGAGACGTCTCCTTTAGCGACTGTAAGAAAAACGACAAACTGTGTAAGTTAAGATATATTATGCAAACTTCCCTAGTTTTTTTATATATATATAAAGCTGGGTATCGCCACCGAATTCCTACATCAGTTAATTTCCAATTCACAAGTCGATTTCAATATCGATTCAGAGATATTTCATTTCATTTAAAAGGAAAAATATTACTACAAGTACTTTCTAAATTCTGATAACTCACCTGCTGGTTGGCCATAGTGTGGTACCACCAGAAGAGACGTGTAGTGATAAAGTACGCCACCACCACGTCCACCGTGTAGTGGTCGTGGGCCAGGAGGATGCAGAATATTCCCACAGCGCTCAGGATCCAGCAGAGCCAGTGGTACCACCAGAAGCGCTTGGGGGAATCTGCCAATCAAACAGCAGGTTTAAGACACAAAAGAGAAAGAAAATAAACTACTTTCAATACCGATACTGACACCTTGGCTTTGATCCTAATGCTTTTTCAGTACCAATTTTTTATTTTAATAGAAAGAAAATTCCATTACATATTACAGTGCAAGTATTTAATTCCCACTGTGATATTTGATCCTATTAGTTAAGAGCCTACCCCTCCATACAAACATTTTCTTTCTCATTTGTGTTTTCTGGGCTTTGATGATCGGATCAAAACCAAGCAGAAGAGCTGAAGCTGTAACATTGTTAAAACCGGTCCTTTTCACCACTAGATGTCCCTGCTGTACCAGTCAGGTGAGTCGACACAAACCTAGTGGAAAAGCTCTGCATTATCATGTGATGTAGCAAAGGCAAAAACTGTTTGCCTTTGCAGGTTGTTGAACAATGTGTAATCTGTATATCTTGGTGGAGCAGTAGAACTCCAACTCCTGGTGCTTGTACAAAGCTGGTCAAGATACGGAGGAACAGAAAGTGTGATTATGCAGCGGAGTTGACAATAGTGCTGCGAATGTCATTGCATTAGTGGATAGAGCAACATTTCCTCTACTTGTCCCTTGCATGTGCATTTCCTGATACAATTCAGTCAAATGTGGTGAGAGCGTGCATGTTTATCAGTGAGACCGATGGTCATGTGGGGTGTGAACTGAAAGTACCACAACAGCATATGTTAATTTTAATAAGGAGAAGTAAGGTCAAAATTTTGGCCCCTAAATTTGTGCACTGAAGGAAGTGTGAGCGCAACGTTAACACAATGACTTGATGTTTGGTACATAAATATTAGACAAAACTAGACTTCTATGTGATAAAGTGCTAAATCATCCAGTACACACAGGAAAAAAAAACAAACTTAAAACTTTATTTTTATCCCTGGGGCAATTTAATTTCTAAATTTCAACATATTTGACCTTTTAGCTGTTTGTTTTAGCTCAGTTCAATTACTTTATATTTTAATTATCTTAATTATTCTTAATATTTCTACGGTTTTATTATTCTACT
Source organism: Coranthus polyacanthus (assembly GCA_037367275.1). NCBI lineage: Eukaryota > Metazoa > Chordata > Actinopteri > Kurtiformes > Apogonidae > Coranthus > Coranthus polyacanthus. Next base: position 18,027,067 of record JAPQRN010000008.1, on the reverse strand, counting down.
TAAGATTCTACTTCTAATTTTGTATTTTTTTTTCACCATTTAACCCGAGTTTCTTGTTGTATTTCTTTAATTATTCTTTAGGTTTTATTGTTTACTGAATGTACTGTTCCCAGCTGTTGCCAGGTGTTTTCTTTATGCTATAGATATACTGAAAGTCAGGCCTTTACTTTAATATATTCCAGGATTAAATAAAAGTCAAAAGAACATCTTAACCACAACAAAAGTCAATAAAAGCTCAAGCTGTGCAACCACATTAATCAAACCCACAAATATGTAAAGTAACTTTTTAAGTGGAGAACCTAAGGAATTCAAAAGGTGACGCTACCTCAGGGTGGATTTTGGGGTAAACTGTACAAAATAACTCACAGAACATTCAGAATATTTCCATTTCATAGAATGGCGCAGTGACTAAAATGACAGACAATGTGGAATAAGATTATATAAAAGACAAACTTCATGCTGCAACAGAAGAGGAGAAAGTTTTAGAATTGGCAAAGATACTTACATTCCTTGATGAAGAGGTATGTTAGCGTCAACATAACCGTGTGGCCACTATACAGATAATCTCCACACATTGTGTGGGAACCAGTAATGGAGAGGCCACCACCAGCAATCATCTTCATTATTCGTCTCATCTGTGCCTCCCAATTCCCAAGGAGCTGCCGAAAAACATAGCCACGGATTATTACCAATCTGAAATTATGTAAATACTTCTAGCTGATAACATTTCACATGAGGACACGAGAAATACAGATACAGTTATGTTTAACTTTCTTTTTTTTTTTTTTTAAACCATTTAAATCAATTACTTTTTTTTCCTTTGTACAATATCCTTACACTTGTGCTACAAAATTCACCAAACAATCTACTTACTTTTACGCACTGTTGGTTGACTCTAACACACTATATGATATTAAGAGTTTGTGCTGTAGGTCTTGGATGGAAAACTTATAACTATATCAAATAACAGATAAGAGAAGGTGAAATAGTAGAATAATTCCCTCTCAAATGTGGTGGAGTAGAAGTGTAAACGTGCAATATACTTGTGTAAAGTACAACTAATTCAGAATTTGCAGAGTAATTCCTTGCTGTGACAGCATTGACAGTGTGGGATATGTGGAGTTCTAGCAACACATTAGAACGACTCCAACTCCTTTTTCTACATACAAAAATATGAATGCATTAAAAGATGTTAAATATTAGACACATCTTGACGTCTTGTGGAACAGCGCGTGCAGCATTGTGCAATATGTATTGCGGATAAAATGCTGCATCCGCTCACAGCTTCACCCTGTCCACAAAATGTTGATGCACATCTTCTAATGAGTGGTCAGTGAAGAGCACTCAGAGGCTTTCAGCTTACAAAAGGGAACTATTTTTGTTGAATGGGCCTTTTCAGCAGATTTGGACCAAAGAGCTGTTTAGTAAGAAACCTCAAACTTAACCAAGCTACAACACAGAGTCAATTCTACGTGTGTGAATGTGTGGTCTACCTTTGGAGAGCATTTGAAGTGCATCCCGGGAACAGGCAGAGTGGTGATATACATTGTAATACACCGGTACAGATAAAGTGTGCCAACAATGAAGAAGAACCGCCTGCCTATAATTGACCTGGAACAAAAAAAGAGACATAGTTGAAAGGCCAATACCAAAGCTGAAATTAATCTTTTTGCTGTCTAAACTCTGCTCTACCTGTACTTGAGTAGAATCCACTGTATCAACCACAGTGCCACCAGTAGCAAGCCGTTAATTTCACAGATAGAGAAAGCCCACTCCACTCTGTCAAACAGGTCGAAGAACTTATCGGGCAGCGGTGGGGTGTGCTCCTTTGGCGGTACTCTCTCGTGGACCACTGAAATTACAACAGTGGTGGTAACAAAACACACCACCGCGTAGACGAAGGCTATGCCCGTCTTCCCCCATTCAGCAGGGAATGGAGAGCGCACAGGCTCCTTTGTAGGGATGGGAATGTGGACCATCTCCATCCTGTAGTCCTTTATGGTTCCATTCCTCTGGGGTTTGACAGTCCCATTGGGCAGCCCACCAGCGTGCCCGTTTGTATGACCGTTTTTATGAGCCTCGATATGGTTCTCTATTTGCAGCGTCTCCACGCGCTCCAACAACTGCTGCCCACCATCGGACGAGACCAACGAGAGGGGGGGCCTCTTAAAATCTTCCTTGGTAAGCCTCAGCAAGGCAGGGCCATCTGTCCCACAGAGAGCATCCGCATATTCTGACATGCCCTCTTCGGTCAACCAGCTAGAGACGTCCTCTTCTGACCATGCCCCTACCTTCTTCATCGTAGTCTTTGAGGAGGCAGTGTGGAGGATAAGAGGGTCCTCAGGCTGGAGGGGGAAGCTTTGCAGGAGTTCTGGCTTTCTATGGGGCAGTGGTAAGTCCTCTCCAGCTTTGGCACATTGTGTTTCTCAAGCATGGAACAGGGGCACCCAGAGGGACCCCGGCTGCCTCTTGAAGTGATGGAGAGGGAGAGAGCGTTTGGGCCAGTAGCTAGGAGGTGAGGTGAAGCACTGTGAGAAATCCTTTGGCTTCCTTCAGCTCATTGGTTTTCCACTCACAGTCCAGCCCTGTCAGAGGAAAATAAAATACTGTGAGTCAGAATGCACCAACGATGACTACCATGTCCACTTCCACATACCCCGCCCATGGCAAAGAAAATAAAAGGCTGTGATTCAGAATAAAGTTATGACTATCAAGGTCACTTCCAAGGGGCAATCTGCCAAACTTACATCATGGACAATATCAGGCATATTTGGCATATGATCTGCTTTTCAGAGGAATCATACAGATCGTGTCATTAAATAAATAACAGCGGTGTCCATACTTTCCACTAATACTCATTTTAAATGGGCCGTGTACCAGTGTCAACAAGTATTTTAGAGGGAGCATTGCATCATGGGTTTTTTGTGTAAGCTAGCAAGTGTATTCGAATCTTTTCTTCTTTACAGTTTGTCAGCACTAGAAGTGTTTGGTTAGCCCACTTTAACCTGCGTGTTTGTGATGCGTGTTCTAGCGCCGAGTAAATAAAGTCATGACGACTAAACAAGTAAGATTGATTGTTACATCCAGATTCAGTGTTCAGCTGCTGGTGGATGGAGACGTGGATAAACCTGATTTTACACAGAGGCTTTGTGGAAGTAATGGTACAAAACACCATGTTAGAGATCTTTCATGCTATTATGAGGAGTGAAAAAATACATATTTGCCCAGAGCAGAAAGCTAGTATGTAAGTGGAATAATAGAGCAGCCATTAGCCACAGGTTAACTGAACTCCTGAAAATCACCACTGACACCACTCAAGCTCCATTTCACAGACATGAAAGACAGTATGAATTATTCATATCAATCCAAAGCTTTCACAACAATAACAGTTTTCTCTTTTTGATCTTAGGAAACCTTTAGCAATGGCAACATCCTGTGGGGATACGCTTTCATACATGATCCTTTCACTTAGAAAGAGCTCTATGTAATACTTTTGAACCACCAAGCTGCAAGGTATTGCCAAGTAATGGTTCAAAAGCATTTTCATATCGTACATCATCATTATCAGACATCAAATCAAGGTGAACCCAGCAAGATAAGCTGATGCAAGGCAAGAAAAACTTTCAGGATACTTTTGACCATGTAAATCAAAAACAAAGCTTCAAAACTTCAAGGGCAGCAGACAATACTATCCTATGAGTTGGGACCGTGTGATATGATGATATATCATATAACACTTTATCATTTATTCGCTGTTTCACAAATCACACTCTTTATGGCAATAAAGGCAAAACGTATTGCCATTTGGATGATGCACTGAGTCCTTCCACATGGCACATGAATATGGTTTGAATATGAAAAGACTGACACAGACCAGAAAACCATACTTTGCAACTGAAACCGCTAACCAGTCCCCATGACAGACTAAAGCACCACTTCCCACAACCTCCTGTTCCACCTGTGCCTTTTTTATATTTTATAAATAATATTTAATATTTTGTTGCGTGCTTCATTGAAAATTTGCACAAACATTCTACATAAAAGGAGAAAAATATTTAAGTACTTTTTATTTGTCGAGTATGCAATTCAAAATATAATCATTAATGGGACTTTCTGCGTAGTCATTGATATAAACTGTTTTTTCACTGAATTTACAGAAAATATACAGTATATCGTGATATGTATTGCAATCTGGCTATGAAATGTCCTGCACTGGGATAGATTTTGGCCATATGGCACAGACCAACTATGAGTTCTTTCAAAGATCCTACTCGGATCTACGCACACCGTGAAATTTATTCTTGCATTGTATACATTTCAAATCCATGCTTTAAGCAACAGCCAAAGCTAACAAGGAGATTAAATTACACATCTGCTGCATATCTTGCGTTTGTTTACAGACTACGATGTCAGCGGTGGACACAGGATGGCTCTGCTTGTGTTCGGGGGAGTGAGAGGTACAGCTGGAGGCAAGTTGTGATCTACTGCACGGATAGAAGGAAAAGAGAGAGGAGGAGAGGGAAACAGAGCACAAGGAGGAACTCATAAATCAGACTGAAGGTCAGCGCGCTGAGCAGTGAGACAGCCCCACCCCTGTAACGAGGGCGATGAGCCAGCTATCAGGCCCCGGCACAGCCAGCTCGGCTTAGGCCAATAGCAGCTAAATACACTGACAGGACGGCTGGCTGCACTCAACATCAGTACCTCATCTCGGCTCACCTCCACTCAGCTCAGAGCCCCATTCAGGCCAGCAAAACAGGGCCAAGAGAACATGTGACTTTAGATTTACTCCTGCTGAGGTCTGGAGAACAGTTTGACCTAATAACCCTAAATGCAAACACTACAGAGCAAGTAAGAGAAAATAAATGTATCAAAACAGCATAGTGAGAGATTAGTGACCGTTTTGTAACGTCTTAGCTACGTGACAAGCCCGCTGTTTAACAGTGTAACAAGTGCAAAGGAGATCACTGTTTAGTGGAGATAAAGACAAACAGAGAGACAAAGAGCACTCACATCAATCTGTTGAAAGCGTACAGTTGAGTCAGATCAGAGATTAGCCGTCACTGAGTCAGCTGTGTGCCGTGGACCTTTGGTCTATGAATCAGCTTACAGTGTACTCGGTGAAGAAAGAATAATCTCACTCAAATGTAACGGTGAAGAGGAAAACAAATGAATCCTTTCTTTAAACTGAATGTTGTTTACTTTTACAGAAAATTGGGACATTCTCAGAAATCCTGAAAATGTGAAATTATCTTTTAGAATTTGTTTCCTACATAAAAATATGCAGGTCCATTTGAGTGACTTAACAGAATATGACGGTGACATTCTATTAGTGCAAAACAAATCAATTAAATAACCAGATGACTGACAGAAAATGATAAAGGTTTTACTGTGAAATATGTCAGAGAAAAACACCAAATCCATACACAACAAAAAAATAACATTAACACTACTTAATAATCACAATTCTTGACAATTAATTAATGAACCAACAGATTAATCAACAACTTGTTGTAGCATTAACATGTGTTATGGTTATGACTGCTCCTGCTATCCGCAAAGTATGCGTATTAAATGAATTTTTGCTTTAACTTAAACACACTAAATACACAAGGTTGTGCACCATACACGTTTCTCCAAGGTTGACATGCAGTAAATCAAGTATAGGAATTGATCCAATCTCTGCATGACATGCAAAACAGACAAAGATCTGATCAAGCACGACGACAGGGCAGAACCGTCTCAAGAGAGTGAACTACAGAATCCGAAGAAGACAGGAAACACAACGTTTTTTTCATTTTTCTTTAAACTTTGAAATATGCTGACATCAGAGTAAGATAATGCAAGGGGATGAGAGTTAAGACTGTTGCATGTGCCTGTTTCTGCACAGAGAGCTTTAATTTTAGGTACTTAAGTGTGTTTACTGAGCAGGAAGCTTTGGGGGAGTTCTATTGTTATATGTTTACCTAATTTATACCAGCTCCCACTTACAGCACTGACATCACTGACTATTCTGCAAAGATTTACAGATATGTGTTAAGACAAGTTGCCCTTTTTTTCCACCTTACCACAAGGAGTGAGAAACACACACTCAGAGCCACATGTAAACATCTGAGATTTCACAATGTGTTTGAAGGTTTTAGACTAATGGGAGTTTTAAAAAAAAAAATAATATCACCTTTAATCTGTGTTGTGTAACGACATAGTTTTCTTTTCAAGTGATGAATTGGGCAACCTGTTCCCCTCTTAGATAATTAAGAGAAAACTGATGATTAGAAACACACACACACACACACACACACACACACACACACACACACACACACACACACACACACACACACACACACA
>JAPQRN010000008.1:18003271-18020616 GCA_037367275.1 Coranthus polyacanthus | reverse complement strand
CACACACACACACACATATGCACACGCACTTACTCTCTTCATGTGATCAATGAAGAGCACTGAAGAGCACATATGTGCCCATTGTACTGAATAATAGTCAGCATGCATAGCTCGAGGCAAAAAAAAACATAGAAGCATATCAACTTTACCACACGGCTCTGCACATATAGAGTGTATGTATGCACAGTATACAAACAGGCACGTATTTGTACAACAGGAACTTGCATTGTGTTTGACTTGCTTGCTTTCTGTTGTAGGAAACCAGTAGTGAAAAGAGCTCTGCTGCAGGGCTTTATGCAGGCCTATATCTGTGCGAGTTTGTGTGAATGTAAAAGTGTTCAGTTGTGGCCCTCATCCTCCAGGAGAGGGGGTGGAATCTGTGCATTTATCAGCTTTACTTTGACAGCCTCTGTTCTCTACCTGACTTTTACCCTGAAATCTTAGAGCGGGTGTAATCCTTCCCCCAAGCCTCCTCCTCCTCCTCCTCCTCCTCCTCCTCCTCTTCCTCTCCTCTCTCTCTCCATCTAGTGTCATCAGGAGGGTAATATGAGGCATATGGCTGCTGATGACAGTCCCTAATCCTCACGCTGATAACTGATAGTTACCCGCGCACTTCTCATCCCCATCTCATCCTTACAGACGAAGAACAAGAAAGAGAAACGCAAGCGTGTCGGCTGATACTCTGCTCAGCCTCAGCGTCCCTCCGCTCTCTCTGTCTCCCCCAGCTGAGAGTCATTATCTGAAATGACTGATGTGAGAGCAGCTGATGGACAAGACCGATATTAGTGTTTGTGCTGGCGAGTGAAACTGAAGGTTTAGTTTTCACAGAAGAGAACCTGCTTTAGGGTTTTACATGAGATGCATGCATGCTATAAGAAAGTGCTGTGCATCTTCAGACCATGTGGAAGATTCGGCTAGAATACATGACCCCGAACTGTGGTGCCCTTAGCCAACGATCCATCCACTTCTTTTTTTTTTTTTCAGTCTACAATGTCGCCATGGAAGTAAGTCATCCATATTGTGTGCTTGAGGTAAACTTTGTGTTGGAGTCTGTGTTGTGCTTGGAGCTGGATGTCTATTGACATTAACTGACTGCGTTTCTAAGCCAACAGTATCTAGTGTTGCACACTGTTGCAGCTGTAGAGGAGCAGAAGAGACTGAATTGAAGAACTTGACAGGGTTCCCGGCACAAAACAGACTCCGACAAAAACTTCACACACAAGCATACGCAAAGCTTCCATAGTGCACCTTTAAAGGCTGTGAATTTTGCAAGATATGATGCCATGATGCTAACGTCAGGCCTGTAGATGGACAACTATAGGCCTTTGGTTTTTGTTTTTCTTACAGTAAGGCCCAGAAATCCAGTTATCAGCCCAAACTAAGATTTATCAAACATTAGAGCTGACCCCCTCAGAAAGTGGATGGATCAGTGGCTACGGGCACCACAGTTTGGATCATCTATTCTAGTTGTATCTTCCAAGATGTCTGAAGACCCACAGTACTTTCTTATTGGATGCATGCTTCTGGTGTAAAACAACCACACATTTAAAGTCATTAAATGCACAGTATTTAATTTCTGCTGCTAGGGGTCTCTCGGTCAAAACAATAAAAGATGTAGCAGTAGATGATGGGAAGTAGCGTGGGATCATGGGAGTGGTGTGACTCAGGCAGAAATCATGTTTACAGACGAGGTAATGCGTTAAAGGTGCGCTAGAAGTTTATGTCGGATTCTGTTTCATGCTGGGAGCCGGTCGTATGTTAACATTAACCAACTCCATTATTACGCCAGTGACTGCCTTGGTTGCCTGATTTCTGAAGAACGCTCTCCAGTTCTTCACTGCCTCTCTTCTGCTCCTCTACCGCTGCAACAGAGTGCAACACTAGACACCGCTGAAAAGGTGAAACTAAGCCAGCTCCTGAAAAGCTGGCTCCGGTTACGAATTTCTCTGAATTTGAACAGTGTTGGAAACATTTGATATAATGTAAGTACACGAGTCAGTACAGACCTAGTCGTTATAAGAAATTTTACTGAAGAAATGTTTCTATTTTTGCCATATTTTCTGCCTTTGCCTATCGAACCATTTCCTCATTCAAAGAAAAAGTAGAACCCAGATCTGTGGAGTCCCGTCAAGTAGTGTCTATAATGTAACTTTCAATTACACTACTTTACATAGTTCTTGTTACATTTCTTTGTTTGTTTGGAAGTTTTCTTGGACAGCTGCTCTCGCAAGTACTCAAAATCTATTTGACAGGATGGCGACTATTATTAAACCTAATCTAAAGCGTTTGTCCGCAAAGTACGCTGGAAATTTCTATATGCACGTTCTTGTACAATCTGTAAAACAACAAAAAAAAAACAAAACAAAAACACTTTGTGGAGGCCTGGTGGATGTCAGTCACGGGAGTGGGTACGCGTGGTCCATCCTCTCATTTAGAGCCTGCCACTCAACCAGCCCTGAAACCAGCCAGCCAGAGCTTTTTAAAGGGCCTGTGATTTGACAGAATCCCGTGGGGGGAGACGGGGGATTAGGATTAGCAGCTGTTTCCCCTCAAACACTGGAGAAGATACGCTATAGCTACACCAAGCTGATGGCAAATTAATAGATGAATAGAACATGCGTGCGTCGTTTCAGATAATGAGCTAAAGCTCCCAGTTTCATAAATAGCGAGGAAGGTGTCCTTTTCTTGAACCCAACTATGTAGATCTGCTGTCACACTCTCACTCAGAGGCACGGAGAGAAGCAAAGGCATATTGTGGCCGTGAGAAAGGTTTAAAACATCATCACTTTAATCTGGGGAGCACAAAGCCAGCAACAGATTATGCTTCTGTCTCTCAAGCGACTCTGCTGCAGATCCGGTTTAGATGACCCTCGCTAACACCCTCAGAGACAGGGGCTTTTAACCCCAAACAAACACTGATAGCGACCAGCCATCAAATAGGAACACACAGCGAGAACACACACACACACACACACATATATATTATCCACATCCATGGCATGGACTGTACCCACTCACAGCATCTAAAATCACACTAACATACATGTATGCACACACAGTGGATATCCACAGTTAAACACACAGGCTTATGTCCGTTCCACTTGCATCCATTTCAGGCTATGAAGACACCAAAAACCCAAACTGTCGCGTAGCTAACAGGTTTTGAGGCGAAAATGACACATTTGCTGGGGTGAAAAGACAGCACACAATGCGGCCATCTCTTAGAGTGTCACACATACCGCCTAAAGTGAGGATGACACCACTGTTCTGCTGTCAAAATTTACAGCAAAAAATAAAAGGCCCTCGAATCATCAAAAAGCTGGAAAACTTCTCAGACAGTAGTTTAACAGATGCTGAACTCCTGCGCTGTTGACCTTATGAACCCGCATGAGTTAAATTAAGGAACCGAAGCTCCCAAAGGTCACACTGATTTTTGGTCCGTCCTCTTTAAAAAGGGAGCACCAACCGCACAATTAGCTCCATGTGAGGTAATGACTAGTCGTCTCTCACAAAAAAAAAAAAACCTCAAAAGGACAAGTTAAATACAGAAAGAGCTCAACCCTACCCCAATCTGCCGTTTCTTCCAGATGTTCAAATATATCACTTCCAAAGTTTTATAAATCTGTATAATTTAAAGTATTTTCTTTAAAAAAAAAAAACAATTTAAAAAAACCCTAGCGCATTCATGTTTTATTTCAATCATGAATTAGTTAAAGCTATCTGCATTGAACTCGAGCCTGACCTTTGCAAAGGAGAGACGGAGAGAAAAAAGGAAATGGAAGGAGAGAGAAAGCGAGAGAAATAGGATATAAAAGAAGAGTGAATTTGACAGCGGTTCGCCACAATACACTTGAGACCTGAAGGATGACTCAGAGTGGAGATGGTCATGTCAAAGAAAATTGCGAAAGCAAACGATGGAGGAAAACAGAGAGGGTTTTTAAAGCACAAGTCGCATTCTGACTGAACTTGAACCTTGATTCTGAACACGGGGAGAGAAATTATAACAATGTTCTCATATCTCAAGGAGGCTCTTCCACTTGTGAGTTTTCTTTTATTGACTTCATCTCTGTCATGACAAGGCTGTGTTTTTTTTTTTGTCCAATACCTCAACAGGCCTCAAACTAATTGGTCCCCCCCCCTTCCCCCCCCTCCGCCACTTTAGCCATTTGTGTCTTTGCATACAGCAGATCTGGCTGATCTTTTCACACTTTACAATTGCAAAACTTAACCACTCAAACCGCATGGAAAATGTCCCCACACCCTTCAGTAACGGTTACGTGTGTGTGTGTGTGTGTGTGTGTGTGAGAGAGAGAGAGAGAGAGAGAGAGCAGGAGGTAAAGGGAGAGAGAGAGAGAGAGAGCACACCCTGATATTTCCTGTCTCCAAATAAAGACTGATGATTTGTGTGCGCGTATGTGTGCGGATATCTAGATGTGCCACCTTTTTTTTTCTTCTTTTTTTTTTCGCGGGGATGACATGATGACAAACCTGCAGTTGGTTTCTCTAGTGTAGATGTAAAACCACTGACATATTTAAATAAACAGGACACACATGTGCGTACACGCCACCTGTTAAATTGACACTAGCAGCAGGGTAGGATGATGTTTCTGCGCAGACATCAGATAAATCAGGAGAGGATATACCTTAAAGCCACTGAGTATTTTATTCAGCAGCACACTGGGGCAGATTTAATCAGATTTAATAAAAAAAGCATGACATAAAGGCAAAGATGCACAGTATCAACTCTCATCTTTGAGGTCGCCTACGTGTCCAGGTGCGACGCTGAGGCTGAGAGCGTGCCTTTGCTGTGTCACATTAAACCTAGTGTTGCGTTCTTTCTAAATGATTTCAACCATGACTGAGACTTCCATCAGATAGAAAATGACAAAGTGCTGAGGTTTCATGCTGTTCACTTCCTCTGTGATTTTCTAGAGAGACAGTATGTGCAGTGTGTGAATGCATGAGATACGGAAAGAGAGAGAGAGTGAGAAACAGAGGCCCTCTCCTTACTTGAACACTCACCACTACCACAAATAAGTGAGTGTGATTCATCACTTCCTTCCTATTAAGCATGAATAGTGCAAGAGCAGAGGGTGTAAACCAAATGCTGCAGTTAGGAACACAGGTTCTCCACCCCGCTATAGGCGCGCATGCAACGGAATACTGTATCTACACCACAAGTGTATAGCACTCTGTATTCGTGAGTGTGTGTTTGCATGCCCGAACCTGTGCCTCTTTCTGTCACATACAAAATACACGTACATGTGATAAAATGTAGCATGCAGTGCTTGTGGTTAGCCACCGTTTCTGACAATTTAAGCATGGATCTGGTGATGCTTTCTGTACGTGTGTCCGTGCGAGGGCCTCCATAAAGCCTCTGCTCTCGACCTCTGGTGCCATCTGCCAGTGACAGGGCAGAAATGCAAATCAGATGCAGTCAGATAATACACCACGCTCGCTCCCTCCATTAGAGCAGCCTACAGAAATAAACTAGGTCAGACAGACCAGCAGCCAGCTGTGTGTGTGTGTGTGTAATAAGGCACATGCGCCTCTCTTTGTGTAGGGAGACAGCTATACATGTGTGTGTGTAGGGGGGGATGGGTTTTGAGTTAGCACTGAGGCTTCATAATATCCTTCATGTCTACTTGTGATGCTGCACACTGAACAAGTAACATATAGAGCTCGTTCAGTCAGCACTCTCTCAAAGATTTTAGACTGAGAAAGCACTACGAGGCCGTGTGACATGGCAAAGGAGCTGGCTGACAAATAAAGGTTCTTATCTCAGGCTGAAATTAGACCACAGCCAGAGCGCAACTGATAGGGAGCGTATTAAACTCTCGAAAAAACGAACCACCCGGGAGGGTGATGCAACGCAGAGGCAACACTGGCGTAATGCAGACAGATGCGTCCTCCTCTCTCATATCGCTGCGATGCCTCTGAATTATGAATGAGGCCCCGTGCACCTCTTCATTTCTTCTCTTCATACGCACAATATACTGTTTGTTTTCGTTAACGCCACACGGTCAAACAACAACCGTCGTTGCTGATGCCTGAGCTCAAAATTGTTAACACTGTACGAGTATTTTAAGGCTCTCCTTTGTCTGTGGGTGCTAACGGTGCACAAAGCAGATGTGAGAAGCATCTTGTAGCACAGGTGCTGATCAAAGACAACTATTTAGGTTGCTGGGTGTTGCATATCTGAACTGTTTCTAAATCACCAGTGTAGTTTTCTGACGCAGCAACTTTTTTGGACAATTCAGTATTTCGTGTAGCAGTGAGTAATCTCAGCCATCTGTTCACACAGAGGTGAAACCACCGTTACCATTACCATTGTCACCAGTGACCTAATATTCACAGTTTATTTCCTAAAAGACACTGCTTACTCTCATAAGCACCCTGTGCAGCCTGTCACTCCAGCATCAACAAAAAAAGGCTTACTGCCAGATACAACACTTGCATGTCAAGAGTAATCGCTACTTACTTTACTGTGTCCTCACACTATGGAATAAACAGAGCAATATGAGCCTGAATAACAACCGACTGCACGTCTTTTAGAATCATTTCAAACAAACTATTTTTAGTCTCTCAAACATTTCCTTCTCCATCTAACTTTCTCTATTCTCCTTCTTCCTCCAACTGATCTCAGGGACAGATTGTAAATTCAGTCACAAGGGAGGGTCAATGATTCTCATTTCCTGCAGTTTGGTCCTATTTAACCAAATGACTCTCCACTCCCTGAATTCACTGATGTTATTCTGAGATCTCTGCAGAAACATTTGTGTCTCTATGTTTTTAACATACACGGATTGGTATGTGTGCATTGCGTGTGTGCGCAACCAATTTAAATGTGCATGAGCGCAGTGTAGCATGTGTCTGCAGGCATGCAAGCATGATGCGTGAAGACGAAAAGGTGAAATGAGATGAAAAGGTTAATACTTTCCAAACTGGTGGGTGGGAAGTGATAGCTCTGCACACACACATTAGTGTGAGTCGTGTATGTGCTTTTGTGTGTGTGTGTGTGTGTGTATGTGTGTGTGTGTGCAAAATACTTGTGTGTTTTCTGCGTGGGTGAATAGAAAAATTTCATGTAAAATGTTGCCATGTTCTCATATGTACTGTATTTCTTTCACTGATGTGATTATGATTAAAGAGATTCGGTTACTTATGTTTGTTTCCACTTTCCAATCTTTACAGCAATTTGAATAAAAGTTGGTGGAAAGTAAGACTGTAAGCCAAGGAACAGTTGAGTAGAGCATTTGATGCAAATCCAGTCATTTACAAAGGTTTTAACATAACAAAAGGAGTGTGAACACGCCTGAATATTGGAACTTGACTACTTCTTTGTGTGCTATAGTAGTTGAAAGATTGTTGTCACAGTCATGGCTGTACTGTGAGTTGAGAGGCAGATATTAAGCAGGTATAACATTTACCATCTTCTCTATCCTTGGTACGTATGTTAGCCTGCTAGCATTTACTAATTCACACAAACAGAGTAGAGATGATGGAAAGAGATTTATTTTTATTTTGATCTGGTAATTCTAGATGAAGATATATTTCATTTAAAACATAACGCATATATGTAGTACTGTGCAAAAGAGACTAAGGAATACATATTTGCTCATCACAACCCTGTGAAAACAACACAGCTAAAGGCGGCCCAAGACTTTTGCACAGTACTTTAAAAGTACGAAATGTTGCGCCAATATATCAAACAGACGTTTCGATATTTCACAGGATAAGTCATTAGAGACTAATGGGGGTTCATTAGCTGAGCACTATGGATGGAATATTTGCAATCATGATATAGTTGTCATGACATTTTACAAAAAAAAACAAAACAAAATAAGGCCAATTTGCTAGAGAGAAAAAAAGAAAGAGAAAATTCCACAGCAGTCAATTCAACAATGTTCAAATTCTTCTTAAACCGGAGGTGTCATATCACCTTTAACAGCATTAATGCTAGAGTTCAATGACATAATGTGAATAAACATCAGTAAATATAATGTAAATAAAACTTGTAGTTAGTTCATCTGTAAATGTGATTTGTGACTGAGTCATGTCAAATAGATTTTCATCAGTACTGGTGTTGAAAACAACTCCCATGGACCCACGCTACATCACGACGGCACGATGAAAAGTCCAGAAACGAGATGGTGCGCGGAGGATATCCTGTATCTGTGTTAAGTGGTTTTCACACTGTCCCACCCTTTAGGAAAGTAGCGGCAGATCCTGAACTGAACAAATAACATGACAGTATTGTGTTATTGTTTTATTTATCCCTTATGAATCTACTTTCATCCGTGCACATGACGGCAGCTTCATAACATTAGTGCAGCTTGCGGCGCGTTATCTTTGTTATTGAGGATCTTTGATCAAACAGTGTTGGAGCTACACGAGTCATCAAGTCGCTAATGCAATCCCAGTGTCATTTGAAGGTCTAGTGTGTGAATGGTGATATTTAGGATTCAGTGACACTGAGCAGAGAGAGGTGCTGTGTAAAACATGCTAAATTAACCTAGCCAACCTACTACATTTTCCTTGATAACCAAGTAAACAGACTCAAACCACAATTGCAATATTGTCCACAATAACCACGACATGACTTTTTTCACAAAATTGTGCCCTAACCCTAACCCTAAACTACATCTTTAATCATTGTTTTGAACGAGAAACCATTGCATACTGTGTGTTTAACTCTAGACCAGTTGTCTTTATGAACTTTTTTCTGAAATCAAACAACAAAGTGAAAGGACTGTGCGACTTTTATATCTGTCTTCTTCGAGTTTTGTAGTTGAAAGTCAACCGATGTTGCCATGTTTATGAAAGGGTATAGGAGCCAATGAAGACCACAGGCATAAAGCTTAACATACATGCGTGCACAAGGGAGCCACAGTAAGGACGGGGAGACGGGTTGTTCTGGAGGACAGGATGGTAAGAATGCCTTTCATACAATGCAGTAGAACCACTTTGAGGACAGGTAAAGGACAGGACAGGCAGTGTTGAAATCAGTTTGGCCTAGCCTGTAGGCTTAGCTTAGCCTCTCTCTGCTGCCGCTCTGTTCCGATTAAGTCCCTAACTGGATTTTTCCAATACCAATAGTTCCAATAAATCCATCTCCATGGGATACTCAACCGGCATTATTCTTGTCTTTCTTCTGAGCTGGGGAAAGCGCTCGGCACAGTTTGGAACAAGACATCCAATCTGCACTTCTCTCCATTGTCTTTGCCACCAGACAGCCCAGTACATGAATACTCCGGGCCAAATCCCCCCCTTCATGTGCAGATGCAGACTCCCTTGCCCAGAGATACGCTCAGCTCTAATTAGGCAGACCACTGGACATGTTGCAGAGGAAATCTCGCAGCACAGGCGTATTGTCTAGTGGCAGCGTTTACAGATTTACCTCTTTTCATTTATTTTGTGTGCATGTGTGTAAGCCGGTGCCGAGGGAGCGAAAGACGGGGAGATATTGTACTTGTTTTTGAGCATTTAGACGTATGGCACAAAAGAGCAGCGAAAGAAATGAGTGTCCATGTGGCAACATGTTGCAGGGCCTTGCACAGCTCTCACGCAGTTACAGAGTATGCTTTAGCTCAACACAACTTGCTGAGTTTTCCCCTGAGACCTGCGTCATCAGCACACTGAGGTTATTTCCTGTGGTTGAAAAGCAGCAAGACTCTTCCTGTTCTGTGTGTGGAGCGACATCATATCACGTCTGCCCCACCACCTCCAGGTTGTTTTGTACTGGACACAGGTTACAAGGCAGGCAAGCAGCAGGAAGCATAAGATTACAAATGTCTTTGCCTCACAAGTCATTTTTTTAAGAAGTAGTGCAACATTTTAAATATCCTCATTTGCTTTCTGGCGCAGAGTTGGAAACAGTTAGCCTATAGGTAGGTCTGTCAAATGCTAATGTTACCAGTGGGCATCTACGTTGTGCTGGTTATAATACCTGATAATGCTGTGGCACAGTGCTGTCTTTCGGGGGTGACTCTAACAAAGAAACGTATGTTTGCATGTGTTTCTACAGTAGCTCAGAATGGACTTCATCTTTTTTTCGGTTTTGTGGTGATTGGTATCCAGTGTTAAGGTATATTAATGTCACCTACAATGTCTGAGTGTGGACTGGAGATGTTATCCTCTTCACTAAAAAGCCCAAAATGGACAAACACTGGCTCTAACAAGGGACTAACGTGTTTTTAGAAGCAATCGTAGGAGAGGGGTGGGTGTATTACTGTTAGATGCCACTAAAGTTTAAAACTGAACAGCAGTAAGAAACAATCGGATGATTGTGTATATTAATAAATATCCCACAGGTGAATTATTCAAAAGGGAAGAGGTGAGGGGCAAAACAATTTATATGAGGAGGGGCTTTGAACACAAACAAGGGACGGGGTTAGGCGTTAGAAATTAGAAACATACATAGTAAGCTAAGTCAAAGCAGTTGTCCAGTTCAACTGTTCAGTCTATCTGCCATTGACTATGGTGTTGTACAGTGTGATGGCAGTGGGGACTAGGACTGCAGCTAACTAACTATTAACTATTTCACTGTTGATTAATCTGTCGATTATATTGTACGTTGGTCAAACAAACGTCAGAAAATGGTGAATAAGTGTTTCCCAGAGCTTTCAAATGTCTTGTTTGGTCTTGTTTGAGAAAATGTTGTATAATCAGTATAAAAAGTTAATACATAAAAAAAAAAATCATAAGTTATGAGCTGGACTATTCGTTGGCTGGATGCAGTGACTCCCTGGAGACTGAGCCGGTTGCCTAGCAACTCTTGAGAAATAGGCCTGACGTCACAAAATACATAAATGTTGTATGTTTGCTTTTGTTTTGTGTGAATAAACATATAGGGTATAATCTGTGAATGAGTAAGCTTAAGGGGTGCTGCAGGCAGTTTTTGTTACCGTCAGGCTGGGCCAGGCTAGCCGTTTCCCCCCGTTTCCAGTCTCTGTGCTAAGCTAAGCTACGCTAACCAGCTGCAGGCAGTATTTACTGTAGTCTATACAGCATCTGAGTGAGCGGTGTCAGCCTTCTCATCTGGGACTCTGGAAGTTCTAGATGGGGAGCAAAACTTTTGCTTTAGTGTCTGATTTGTCTTTAATGTATGCGGCCAGATGTCAGAGTAAATATAATCTGCGTGAATTGTCATCATCCACTACAGGGTTTCAGCATTTGAACATGTGTGCTCGGATGGCAACATCCTGTCAACTTGGCTCTCTGTAAGATGAATGTTTTTAAATTCAGTGACAGATGAACAAGGTAGGAACTGTCACCGTGGTTAAATTTAAATGTGAACGTTGCAATAGTGAAGATACTCTGAATTGAAAGTGTGAAGCCAGTCCCTTTGGAAATATTGTTTTTAAATTCACTCTCAGTGCATTCATGGTTTATGATTACTACCTGCAGGCCTAAAAGCTTTGCCTCTATATAAAACAGTGAAAGACGAAGCTCGACCTCAAGGCAGTAAAAGTGAAAGATGAAGTACTCTGCAACAACATGCATGAAATGTTTAATTAACAAAATCATGGCGGACTAAAGAGGGAATGTTTCAGGCACAGACGCATGTAATAAAGTTCCTAAAGCTTTGTTAAATACTGCCTTTACAGCCACTGTTTAAACACTGTTAAATCTTGAGTTTCCTCATACACTTTACATTGCTGGTGACCTAATTTCCAAAAACAGACTAAAGTGCACGGGGGCTACAGTAAACTAAATCTGGGAAACACGCTATAATGCCTAACAGAATTAATGAATGTAAGCACACGAAAACAATCAGTGAAATCTCCTCTTTCTTGTCTTTGAGCTTCTTTCGCTCACAGAGAGGCACTGTTACCTACTGCTCGTTTCCTCCCTCTTCTTCTGCGTCCTTGGGGAGTCTTTGCAACGCGGTCCTTTCCAGCATCTTCCCCCAAACAACACAACACACTGTTTTAACTCTATTTTTTTCCCCCTCTTCCCTCCATCTTAGAGCTATATCTCTGCCTTATGACCTGGAGGCACCGGGAGGCAGAGCACATCGGCCGTGGATGATAATGTCTTGAAATGAAATCTACGAGTTGCATCTTCTCTCATGGTGGTTTTGTGGCTACGCGGTTTTGCTGCAGTACCAGCAGATGAGAGGAGAGCATTGCTCTGATAGTGGCCTTTTAAACTTCAAATGCCTTTATTGCATTAAATGTTAACCCACACAAAGGAGGCCTGTGTACTCTATACCAGTGGTTCGCAACACCCCAAAAAAATCACCGTTATGTCTGTTCGGGACCACGGCCTGTCGATGGTGTCTCTTACATCATAAAAACAACGATAAATGATGAATGATGAATGATAAATGGACTTGACTAGAATGTTGAAACGTCAATCACACATATCAAGATAACGTCAGCGATTTCTTCTGATGTTAGCAAGGCACACCGACGAGCAAATACGTAAAACAAACACACACAATGCTAACAAACACAAACAAACATGACTGACCGAATTTTCTGTCTGTCTGAAAGTCTCTTTTTTTTTTTTTTACATAGTTTTTGTCTTATTGTGTATTTTATGCCGTTTTTATCTCGTCTTTCGTGACTGAGGTCTCTCCTCTACGTTTCACGTGATTATGTTGAAGTCAACATGTACATAAACTCTTCCAAAGAACACTCTTCTGCTATTTTAATGAAAAAAAAAATGAATTCACGGATTATATTATTGTCGTGTATTTTACTACCATCAAGTCATCTCATCCATGTTTTTTTTATATTTTTCTGAGTACAAACAATTCATTTTGTTAGACGTTGCAAAAAGAAACGAAATGAAAATTTAACAAGGCAAAAAGTATAATGTCAAATATTTTTTCACAGGCCTTTTTAATTTTACAAATGAGACGTGAACGTGCAATGCAGCCAACTGTACTAGTCATAACAGTGTTGAAGAAATACATGAGCTTCTCTGAAACGTAATACCTGACAATTGTTTCCTCCAGGACCTGTGTGTGTGTTTGTGTGTTCATTTCACTGTACGTGGGCTTCTTGAGCAGACGACGGAACTCACTGGGAACAACATCCCACAGGAGATCTCATCCAAGTTAACATTTTTCTACATCTCGAGCCAAATATTTTTACGGCGCACTGGTTAAAAGAATTTGATGTTAACTACTGGGACTGGGACCAAACTGTTTCGGGGTTCAGGGTGAACGAGGCAGACAGAGGTCCTCGGTACAAAAATGACTCTTATTTAAAGTAAAGTAAATTCAAAGTAAACCGCACAACAGATGGCTTCTTTACTGCCTATACATTTGCATTTCAACCCTTGTTGGCAGCATACTTACTGTAGTGACAGGACCAAAGTATTTTAAGCAGCCTTCATGCGTCCCAATTTTAAAAGAGCAATTGCACCCCCTAGTGGCAAACGGGAGCATTTTTAACTTCTGGGGTTGCACTATTTTAGACCACCTACTTTCTTATTAATCGTCATGTAAACAATAAAATCAAATATATTTGATGTTATATACATATATATATATATTTTTTTCTTTACAGTAGCTGCTGTATGCAATTGTGTTTCCACATATTTCCAGGAAGCAGTCTGTTGTGAAAGGTCTCTCTTAAGTTACTAGAAGTTACTATAACTTGGTCTCATTTTAACATAGCAAAAAAAAAAAAAAAAAACAGGTTAAGGTTTAGGCTACCCTGGCTGAAATCGTGGATTTCGCCATTCACTTACAGTGCGGTAACTCCCTGTAAACAGGAAAAAAAAAACCCCTCCTAAGACGCACGGACGTATTCTTAACATCCTCGGAGCGTCGCGGTTCAAGATGGCACTAAACAAGAGCAGAAAACTAACGACAGTATTCACCTTTGTTTTAATCTTCCTCGAGGTGTCATTGTGAGTCACTTCAGTTTTACATATAGTCACTTGGTTGAACTTAAGGTTATCGACTGTCAGGTGTGGTGGCAAATGAGCTAGATAGTCCGTCGTTCCTTCCTTGTTGGCGTTGGTTAGCCTAAACCTACGAGTATATGGTTAGTCGGCACTGGGGTTTAGCTGGCGCTTTAGGACTAGTTTGTGTTAAACTTCAGGTGTATTGAAGGTCAAGTAGCTAGAGGGATAAAGGTTTAGGTGTGACCGGCATGAGGCTAGACGGTTAGCTAGCTGAGCACGTTTTGAATTAGCCTACTGTCACGCAACTGATTTCAGCTACTTTCACTTTCGTTTTCCCTTTCGGTCGTTTTCTGGCGTCAGTTTGAACTCGTTTTGCTGTGCCGAAACACTGAGCTTAAAGGAAGCTTCAGACGCTTTTGTTCGGTGTATTTGAGGAACTGGCTTTACTTAAATGTTTTCCTTTACGTCGCCGCGTGATTTAACTGCTGTACTTCCCAGTTATTTATGTAGTCAAGTTTTTCTCCCGAATGTGTCACGTTTATAAATACAGCATTGTTTTAATCACAACATACACCAGTTATACCAGTATGTCAGCTCCATCTCGAACACTTGCAACTTAAGATGCAATTGAAATGACAATTTGGCCGATACCAGTGTTTTTAAATCAACCTTTAATGTAATAACACAGATGAACATCCGCCACTGCTATTAGTGAAATGACGTATTACCGGATGTCAATCAACCAGGCCGATATTGGCCGATACTGATGTTCGGTCGATATATCGCCATTGTAACAACAAAACACAGTTTACATGTTAATTCGTCATGACTAAAAATAACCCAGTATCACATTTTGTAATTGACTGTTTGCGTCTTAACTAGTAAAAAAAGAAACACAACAGCTAATCAAAGGAAAAATAATTGAATCCCGTATTATTTATATCTTTTAGGGCCATTTCTGTTCCTCAAAGTAAACAGAGTCGCTTCAGAAGGCAGACGTGTGATGAATACGAATATGAAGGGAGGACCTGTTGTAAGTGCGGTGCTGGTAAGTGTTGGATGGCAGATTAGTTATTATTATTATTATTATTATTATTGCATGTTAAATGTTGGATCATGTAAGGAAAAACCCAAAAGTTTAGCTGTATGTACTGTAAATATTTCCTCAATCAATCCAGTGAGCACTTCATAAAATGATGGTTCTCAAACTTTTTCAGTCATACCCGCCTAGAGGCTAAAAAAAGAGTCGGCCCTTGCAAACCTGACTCTTAAAGAAACTGGCCTTATTTGTTTTTCTCAAATAAATCATAACTTCCTTCATTCCTTCGCTCATTGGTTTTTCACAGCAGACTAGAAGGAAGAGCACAGGTAGAGCGAAATAATGCCTGTTCCCCAGACCTCAGGGTGATAATAGGGTCGGATGATACCTTGTTTTATATGACCAGCTGTTTACCACCCAAACGTGGAAATGATTCATTTGAAAGTGGCAGGTGTATTACTCACTAAAGAATGTGGTTGTACTCAGTGTTACGGGTGTCTGTGTTTCAAAGGACTCCAACAATCCCATACAAGCTGTCCTGAACTAATTCAATCTTTTTTTCCTCTTTTTTGGGGGCGTCTGCTGTAGGCTTTAAACTGAAGGAGCACTGCAGTGTCACGGATCGAAATGATCGAAAATGTGATCCCTGTGAGGATGGGACGTACAACAGTCTCCCTAATTCCCTGAATAGCTGTGAACTCTGCAAATCCTGCTCACAGTCCAGCGGTACAGATACTCAAAAAAAAGTTCTGTTTTGTTAAGTTCAAGTTCAACAGTACAGTTAAAGTTTGCACAAGACTAAAAACAATATTAATAACCGCGATATTAAAGGCTATTCCACAGCCTGTCGAATTTGAAATGCATAGTGGTTATTATCAAATGAACACATGGCAATGTTCGCCATCAGGCCATCTAATGTCAATCATATGGATCTTTCAGCTAATATGGAAGTGAAAATTCCCTGCTCAAAAACCGAGGACACGGTGTGTAAATGTAAAGACCAACACTACTGCACCAGTGACAGTCAGCCCTGTAGTGCCTGCAGTCCTTGTACAAAGTAAGTCCTGCTTCTCCACTTATACAAGTATTTTCTTACTAAAGTAGAATTATGCAATCCTATATATTTTTGTCATATCATTGACCAGTCCTTTGACGTTTTGGTTTAAGATGTGATCCAGATGTGGGTGTCAAAGTAAACTGTTCAGCTGCCACTGACACAATCTGCAATGAGAAAATAGAAGGTATTGGTTCACATTATTGCTTTTGGATGAAATCATGATGACTTCAATGAGAATATCAAAAAAACAAAGTGCCACAGTTTCACCTGTGTAAAAAAACAAAAAACAAAAAGAAGTCACATCCATATCTTTGTTTCAGGGCATAATACCGTTGGCATAATATTGGGAATCACCATTCCATGTCTTATCGCCATTGTTGTTTTTGTGGGATACTTATGGCGGAAGAAAACACAAACAAGTGAGTGTCATGTCTTCAGTACAACTATATATACAGTAATATTACCACCAGGGGGCACTACATCTCAGTCGTGTCTCTGATAGCATGGTGGAAAAATCTGATTTCCATGTCAAATTCAGTTTAAGTTAGATTCGAGTTTAATCGTCCATCTTTGTCTCAAATCATTTATCTCACAGGGAGTAGAAACATAACTTCAGCCCACACGACAAATGGTGCCGCTCCTCACGAAGAGGTATGTTTTTCTCCAGTTTTTTTAAACTCTGAAGAGCTGCAACATGTTTGTCCTGTTTTTCAGACTTTTATCTAACCTTCACACGTCTACACACACACGTCATGTGCGTGTATCATAAACGTTTCTCTTCTAACATTGCATAGCTGTCCTTTGCTGTAGGAGGTACAGGTTAGTTCTGTGTTTTTGCTGTTGCATGCTCAGTGTTAGTACTGTTGTGTGACATCGCTGTACCGTCTGTAAATTTATTTGATGCTTTTCCTCTCATGGAGATGTCACCTCATTAACATTTTCCTTTTGTTTCTCATAGGAGATGGAGCTTCTTAATGGTAAGTCTTTGGAGTATCAGAAAGTTTGTCAGATGAAGTGGTTTCTTTATGTCAAGATTTCAGCTAAATTTAGCCATCGTCACAGTTATCCTACAAATGTTTTTCCGTACATGTTGTTTTGCCTGAGTCATTCATGTCATAGTCACATTTAAGTCATTTAATAAATATTACACACAAGATAAATCAAAATGAAGGGAGGTGTTGCATGCTGAAGTTGAATTAAACTAAACAAATGCATAACAAAAGAAAGAACCAAACAACCAAATCAAAAAGTTGCGTTCGAATGGTCAAAAAAATCAATTCCCATCTCCTTTTCCGAACCACTTTTCCTTGACCTTGATGGAAGACGTCATCAGGTGAAGGAAATATATAAAGCAGAAAGGACTTAGGAAAAGATGGCGGATGT
>JAPQRN010000008.1:17962057-17974556 GCA_037367275.1 Coranthus polyacanthus | reverse complement strand
AATAAATGTACATTTTAATATCATAAGTATTTTAATGGACCAAGCGGAGGTCGTTCTATAGGATCAGGAATTGTAACTTATATCCTGATATTCATCACTATCACGTTTCTTTATTGGACTACTTTGTTTCAGAAAGATCTTTTTTTTTGTCATGTTAGACCTTAGCCTCTTTATTTTTATCACTTGACACCGTTGATATGATGACAGATCACTCATAGCTGTAATCTTATATTCATATTTTCTGACAATTTCAGGTCATACGACACCAACGCACACTCTGTCATCCATTAGTTTCAGACTGCACAATGTAAGGTCAGCGCTGGGACATTCTTCTTTTAACTCTTTGACAACATTTGCATATGAAGTAGGATGTGTAGCCTTATATGTTATAATCAGGGTGTTAATCATGCTAATTTACAGTTCTCATGAATGAACACCCTGTTACACACAGTTTTACATGGGTCATTTATACAATTCTATTGGAGTTAGGAGTGTTTGCTGAATCTGACATGGGAACGGTTGTACAAGTAGGAGAGTGTTAACTCAAGATAAGAATAAGATAATATGTTGTTGCTTGAGGCACATTGCTGGAAACTTTTGATATAATGTAAATACACATGACAACAAAATATCGAACTCGGGTCATTTTTGAAGTATTTTAATGCAGAAATGTTACATATTAGTTTTGTAGCCAAGACCAGATCAGAGTTTATCGAGACCAATTCAAGACCAGACCAGAAACACAGCAAAGGCATTATGTCCACCAGGTTTTTCAAACGGTTGAACAAGAATATGTTTGATATCATGTGATGTGGCTGAACCAGTTAATTTCTTAAAATACGACTGAAATGACAATCATCTTTTAAGGTGATTAAACTGCTACAGAGACAGCGATGATGTGTATTTTTTAAGAGTCTACATTTGGTGTGGGGAAAGCTTGAGTGAGCCACAGCTAACATTAGCTAACGACGTAGCACAGCTTCATGTTCATGATTAGCATATGCTACGTACCTTTATGTGACCTGCCTGTGGCATTGTTTATCACGGGCTAAAATGTAACTGAGGAACAGCTGAGGAAGCGAACACTGCATTTGATAACCTACAATATACTTACTAAATTAGGTAGCTTGTGCCCCTTGCTAGGTGGCAAAAACTGGCCAGAAACCGGAACCAGTGCCCTGAAACATACAGTATGTACATAGGTGGCGTTTAGTGATATCCATGCAGTTGTGGTCTTGACTGTTCTTGAAATAAAATCCAGAGTCCCCTTTGTCTGAGAACGATTTAAAAAAATATGGCTGGATCCGAGTCAAGACAGAAACATGCAAAAGTAAGACCAAGACTGATCTCGAGTACCACAACACTCCATAGTATGCACTTAAAATAGACCTACTGCTGCGATATCTAACGCCTGTGACATCTTAAACTTACATTTACACCTCTCACATGTTTTTTTTTTTTTCAATTAGTGTAAAATGATCCCCTGTGATGACACAAATTACCTTCACACCAGTTGCAGTGTTGAATGTGTGGTTTTCTGTTTTGTTGCAGAGTGTATTTGCTTTAACAACTGTGTAAAGTGACTGTTGGAAACCAGCTAGCCGACTGTCTGCCACACTGTCGTACACCCATTTAACTGGCCAGTGAGTCAGCCATCGGCCTGACCGGCAGCCTCTCCAGCTGTCTCTCGCTGTGTGGCTTCATGAGCACACATGCACTGCTGCTTCATGAGCACTGTGGTGGACTGTTATTGCATGCTGCTTCATAGCACCTCCACGCAGAGCCGGGTTATTCTGCGAGAGGTAGCAGGAAGATAAACACTAGCCTGAGGCAAGGAGTGGTCATTTTCTGGAGGAGCACAGGCTTGCCAGCAACAGGGCTGTGTTTACTGGTAATGTCAGGACAGTGGTTGAAAAGAAAATGCTTTCAGTTTTACTGGTGGGGAGGTAGGTTTTCATTTCCTCATCCAGAGAGCGAAGTGGCCTCTTTTTCCTGAAAGCTAGTATCGATAACACACTGTAGTCCGCTCTAGCCCACTTCCCCGTCTGTGTAATACTCTGAGCATGTTAACAAACCGCTCTGACCTGTGATCACTATGCAGTCTTTAAGCCTTTCAGTCTGTTTGGTGGACATTAAGTTGTGGAGCTGATTGAGTTACATTTAGTTGAACTTAGCTCCGTAATGAGAACAGGAAAGCGCTGGGTAAATTCCTCAGAACTTCTCATTATCATATCATTTATCACATCACAGCTAGTGCAAGGAAACTGGGAGATGATCATGAAGGAAAATGCCTTTTTTTTTTTTTTTTAATTTCTAAAAATCAAATATGGTCAGCAGCTCTGGATATGATACTAAATATAATATCCCAGTGTATGACCAATGTGTGACCTTATGCTTAAGACTATGACCTAAAACTTGTTGCTTGAAGATCTTGTGCTTATGTGAAGCCCGTGTTGTAGTCTGTGTTGTGCTGGGAGCTGGTTGTGTGTAGATGACGTTAGCGGACTCCATTTAGCTACTTAATGTTTCACACTGTTGCTGCTGTAGAGCAGCAGAAGAGAAGTATCAAAGGACTTGGTACCAAACAGAAGGATTTTTGTGCGTCCTGTACATAGAACTCACTGTACAGACTAACTAAACTACTAGTTTCTGGAGGCTTAGACTGTGTGATGGCTTTTGGTTGTCGTTATGTGACTAGAAACTACATTTTTGCATAATTTTGGACCGACATTATTACAATATTTTGACAATAGCTGAATAATTTAGACATTTTCTTAACTTATGTACATCTGTGACAGCTGCAGTGTTTCATTAATTACCTAGACTGTGGCGTAATTTGTCTGGCCAGAGATTTATAATGAACCAAAAAAGTTTTAGCACACTAACATAACTCTAAAGCATCTGTTTAAATCAGACTCACTGCACGTCGGAGTTCAGAACTGGTCCAGAGACTCACAGACTTTACAGCATCAAAACAACCAGTTACACAAACTCTGCAAGTTATCGCAGACTAAAGCCGGACACTTTAGTGCAGACAGACTCTAAAGAATCAGTATACACAGACTTAAACACGTTAGCCTAGCAACGTTAATCCTAACAGGTCATAATGCAACGCTGTCTGTAAAATACCATAATTACGCTGGTACTCGGGCCACGAGTACCAGCTCCCAGCACAAAACACTCTCCAACACGAGTAAGCGAGTGTAGCATATTGAAACTTTGAGTAGAAATGGAAAAAGGCATGTGTATAGAAGTGGTAGTCTGTCATATTAGGTTATATCGTTGTTTAAAGGTGAATGACTCAAATGATCCTCTTCATCAATCATCATTTAGTAAACACTTAATTCTTCTCTTTTTACCAGTGGTGCCAGGTGTTCACAGGTGGGATTTTCAAGCTACATGTAGAGGAAACACCTGCTCCCTCACTGCACCTCAATCTGAATATCAGCACTGGCCAAGTTCCCAAAATGTAAATGTAAATCTGGACATGTGTGTTCGAATTTGCATCTGTACCTTCCTGCGCTAATTTGCGCAAACAGGTTACTGAGCTTCACAGTAAAGGTCTCTAACAAGTAGACTTATAGTCCATTGCTCTACCCCGATTCTGAGATAAATGTGACTGTGATTTTGAGATGAGCTGGAAAGAAAACGCTCTATTATAATGAGATCTGGGTAAAGCTACTGCTTTTATGTACTGTACCAGAGAGGTTAACAAGGCTGCATACTGCTGCGCTTTGTGGAGTGTATTTCAATATAAGTGGCTGCCCTGTCTCACAATATCAGTTCCTGTCTCTACATTTTGTGTTTTTGATGCATTTGTACTTTCCTCCCTGCTTTTGCTCTTCAGATATATTTCGTTCTGCTCTTCTAACACAATCATCCCGCTTTTGTTTACATCTCTCTTATTGTCTCATCAGAGACACAGAATCCAACAGCATCCTGTCAAAACACTTCGCAACACTTTGACCCAGCCATGCATTGATATCTTACATTACTTTTGACTTTTCCTTATTCTGACTTAGTTTTGGCTCATTGTGAAACCTTGGGGAGGAGATGATCACAACTGGAGGAGCTTCACAGATTGGGAAAGATGAGGAAGTGTCATTCTATACAGCAACACAGCTGTACTTTTTCATCTTTGACTCGCTCCTAGTATTTGGAAATGGTTAGAATTGAGGTTTAATGGCATTTTAACTCAAAAGCTATAAATCACTTAGTGGGTAACTGGAAATAAATAACTGGAATTATAATCAACCAAGCCTCAAACAAACACGATCTGTAGTTACATTTCAGCTGATGAGGAAGAAACATTGCAGTTTTGAGTTTCACAGCAATAGCCAAGTTTCATTTTGACTTTACTCTTGACTTTTTCTACGCCACCGTTTCTACATTCTGTGCTACTCTTAAGACCAAGGAGAGATAAAAGTTCCTACGAGAGATTTAAAGATTTGTAGTTCTGCAGATTAGGGTATTTTATCCCTTAAGACTGAATTGAAAAGGGACTTTGTGTAGAACTCCACATAGCAGAGTTTAAATTACTTCATTGCAGTAATGTGCACCTGCACTCTCCAAGATTTATGCAACAAGTAAACAGCATTTAATTTGGTGTTTTGCATCCAATTTCAATCTATTCACAGCACTTTGTGGGTGTGGAGACGCATCAGATACTTCTAAATAAATTACAATATAAGGAAGAAGATGAAGCCGTGGTGTTTTTGGGAGTAAAGAAGCAGGTTTCAGAAGTAAACACATACTGTGTTACCTAAAATCATAGGACTGAAGGGAACCCGTATACTTAGGAGAAATTATAGCAACTTTCACATGAGCAGCATTTACATAATATTGCCTATGAAGAAGAAAAAAAAAAACAAAAAAAGACTGAGAGCTGGGGGAAAGTGTTGAGAAAAATGTAGTCTTCTAGCAGACGTGGGGCAGCATTAGTATTCATCTGGAGTCATGTTTATGTCTGCCTACAGAAAAGTAAGTTCAGAATTCACTCACTTTTAAAGATGTTTTGGTCTCCAAAAAATTTCAAGAAAAATAACACTATATCTTCGTGGCTCACTGTGTCGTAATTTTGTCTCTCTGCTGTTCAGGGCTGGGCAGGCATAAAGAGTTTTAAAAAGAGCTTAAGAGGAGCTGCAGAGTTGGATGATAATTCTTTATGAGCAACCCTTTCATCTATTTGATCTATTGTTAATGTAAAAATATTGATTACTGCAGCTTTACATGTTGCCAGGGGGAGGGAAGTGGATGTTTCATTGGATAGAAACACGTTTCTTCTCTCCACTTCTTGACTTAAAGCAAGAATTTGAGGTTAAAAAATACACAAACAAACCCCCCCCTCCCTCTCTCTCAAAAAACATTTTAGGCTTTTTTTTATTAACACATTGAAGTAAGGAACAAGGTGAAAGTTTTTTCATGTCAAGTTGACTAGCTCTCCTCAGACCTGTTGGAAAATCGATAGTGAGAGCAAGGTTGGAGGCAGTTCGCTGATTTTTTTGATGTGCCTGGGATTTTAGTGATCACTTGTGGGTTGAACCAGCGAACGTAGGACAGAATTCATGTGCTACTAACAATTTACAAGTTGCATCAGCCAAAATAACCTGTAGGCAAGTTGGAAATCTTACACCTAGCTGTCAGTAGGTAGTAAAGTCCTTCATAAAATAGCGATTGACATGGAGCATCATTTTGAAAGGTGGAACAACTTATTTTATTTTATTTGCTTTATAACTTCAGATATATGGGCTGTTTTGTGTTGGCATCATGTTTTCTGTATAAAATCCCTGTCGCCATACAGACACCAACATCAACATAGCATTGTTGCATTAGGTTATATGTTATAGGGTGAGCAAAGCTGGTAAGTTGATTACATTTGATATTAGACACCAATGCTATTGGGTTCGGCAAGCAAATATATAATTAATATGTTGGGCAACTCTAATCAACAGCTTCTAATTTGTAAGAGTTTGCTCGTGTAGGCTATCGTCACGCATTTGCTATGACATTACAGTGTAATCTGGCCAATAATATAAACTGTTATATAACCCTGTGACGCCAGTGTTGCAGTATCTGTGTGTAATATTGCTGACAGCCACTAGATGCTGTTTCAAAAAGCCTGGCTCCCATAGACAAATACTAAGTCAATACATTGACAAGGGTCACTTTGGTCTCATTTAATTTTATTTAGATCCTCTAACAAGTGTACTGGTGGGCCTTTTTGTAAATTACTGCTCTGTTAGTAATATTTTAGGGCTATTTGAAGGCTTGGACGTCTGCCGTGTCAGGCGTTGACAAGTGGGTTTGACAGTTTGCTTATTTGCAAAGTCAAACTTTCAGAGCAGAGTTTATTGAATAAAGCATTTTTTTCCTGACAGGACAGCTAAACTGTAGGTTAATAAGTTACACTAACAAGACCGTCAAATGATTTTGTTGCGCAAATACGTATACCCTGTCAGTAAACTAGTGTTTAGCATTAGCTTTCAGGACTGATTAAACTGTAACTGACCTTTGGATGACCTATTCTGTGTCGAAGTTACTGTAAATGAACAGATCCTCTTCCGTTTGTTTAAAACTGAAGTATACTGAAGAGGAACATTCTCAAAACGGGGTTGTGTACATGTGTTATTTGTGTTTCTGCTCTGACCTGTCCTTCACACTTCACTGACAGGCAAGACAGAGTGTGTGCATAAAAAAAAAAAAAAAGTGAAAGTAGTTTTTTGGAAAATGTTGGTAAAACCCCAGAGAGTATTGTCTGACTGTAGAAAACATCAGCTCTTGCATATTCTCGCCCAACACTGCTGTTCATCCCAGATGTCTATTCCACACTGCTTCACCAGCCACACAATTAATCAAATCCAAATTGTGACTCATTAGCATACAATCAAACGGGACAGCTAACACAGACATTATGAATGCAATGAACTTCCAGTTCTAGATCCCTTTTGATTAATCTTGCATATAGGGTAAATTTGTAACAAGACATTTAGGAGGCAGAGAGGAAGCTGCAGTGGCATTCAGACCGCCCTGCTGTGGATAAATGATGCTGCTGCATTTGAAATGACAATGAGCTTTAAACCATTATGATAATATATTCTCACAATGTTATGAAAAAGTGTTTAAGTAATCATCAGTCGTAGACTCAGTGCCACACAGCCCTGTATGCATGAGTTTGTGTTTTGTGTCCTTTTTAAAATTATACAGCAGCGGTGACAGTTTCATTCTGACAGTCACATTTGTCTTACAATTTATCCACGCGCCAGTGCTGAATTAGATGTGTTTTCAGTTTTTAAGGGCATACACATCATAACAAATTAAACTCAATCAGAGCTCAGTTGTTGAAATTAAAGCCAATGGATGAGTATCTTCATGGATCCGCTTCTTGGACGACCGGCTCCAGGAAGCCCAGGCTCCCATAGACTTATATTGAACTTCTCTCTAAAAATACTAAGTCGCTATTCAGTCATTCTGGTCTCATTCACTTTATTTGGACCCTCTAATAAATGTTTTGATGGTCCTTTTGTATATTATTACTCTGTTAATAAGATTTTAAGGCTAATGGAAGGCTTTGACATCTGCTGTGTGGGCTTTGATGGACAGGCGTGATTGACAGCTCATTTGTCTGAGTTGGATTTTTGGAGCTTTTCTACGAACCTATTATTAATTAAACCTTTTTAAACTCTCCCGTAACCTTAAACTCTACTGTAGTTACGGTTAAGTTGTTACACTGTCAAAGGATCTGGTCAAGCATTTCTTGAAGTTTAACGTTTCTTAATTACATACTAGGCCTGTTCACATAACTTATCTTAGCTGCATTAGCTAATGTTCGCAGTAATTTGTTTTGCATGATAGCTAGCCTGCTAATTAGTGTGTTTATACGTGAAGTTGGCATTAGCTGTATGTGCTAACATTTAGCAAGTAGCTGAAGTGTTTTACCAGTGTGGACGGTGTTTTCAGTAACTTTCAGTAACTTGGCGAGTTTCACCCATGGATCTGTTATTTTAGAAGTGGATTCCAGATGCCAAATACGCCGCCCGTTCTTTTCAATGGAAAGCTGCTCATTAGTGCTGAAAACAAATAAAGTTTCTGGCTTCCGTGTTACTTCCACGTTATGCGTCTCACAGCACATTCGGACTAGCCACCGCCCCCCCCCCCAAACTCTATTTTTTGGGCCGTTTAGACAATTTAAAGCATTTAAAACCTCCATGTTATAAAAAGTGATAATAAAAAGAGTAATTTCCGACCTTTTATTGTAGTTGTAGGTGTTCTGTCAGCAGACTTCTCTTTTA
This sequence comes from Coranthus polyacanthus, assembly GCA_037367275.1. Lineage (NCBI taxonomy): Eukaryota > Metazoa > Chordata > Actinopteri > Kurtiformes > Apogonidae > Coranthus > Coranthus polyacanthus. The sequence goes on along the minus strand of JAPQRN010000008.1, from coordinate 17,966,268 downwards.
TCATTGTGCTTTATGGGCCATAGGGCAGGGGATTTTTTTCATTGCGGTTCCAGAGTGGCCACTGGTGGAATTGGCGTCAAGTCTGAGCACCGGCCTGGTATCCAGTTTTTATACACATCCATGGTTTCACACCTCTCACTTCTGCAGATCCACCCTCTTGTCCATGTAATGGTCACTTCTGGCTCCAAAAAAACGTCATGGGCTAGTTATCCACTTCATGATAATTCTGTTTCTCAATGTTATCAGCCACATTTTGTAGAGTTATCAGCTGTTCATCTGTCCGTATTTATTCCTCTGTAGCAGCTCTACAATTCTCCTACAGCATACAGAACAGAACGTTTTTTTTTCTTTTCTGCAAGTAAGCCGACACATCTGCACGCTTAAGTTTCCCTAACATAACTTGTCAGTTATAACTGTGTGGAGGACGCAGAATAGAAAGTACCAATGTAATAGACACTTGACGTATAATTGTATATAATTTAAATGTTCAGCCCCAAAGCCTCATCGTCTTCTAGCCTACCTTCAACATCAGGGGTAAATGCATACATACAGCCTATAATGTTACTTCAAAATGCTTGTTTTCAACATCCAGCAGTGCGCAAACCGAGAACGTTTCACTGACTCAGATATCGGACAAAAAGGAGCAAATCTTAAATCTGACAACCTTGAAGCAGAAAAGATTTGACAAATCACTGAGATTATCAGCAATTTATCCAAATAAGCGCACATTTATTTGTACAGCACAATTTCATACGGAGTAATTCAATGTGCTTTACCAAGAGATGAAAGCAGTAAGTTGTTCAGTAGTTTTTTGATTGACTAATCGATTTATGCCATGAGGAGTCTTGTTTCGGTGTAATTTTAAGATGATAGCTATCTCTGCATTTATCATTTGTATCTTTTTTTTTTCAGTCTTAATGTGCTATCGTACGTGCCAGATGCCTCAGTATTTCCCTTTTCCTTATTTTATGGATTAATATTGGTAATCTGTGGTGCATTTTGACAGAGGCTGCGTTAATGGCGCCGACTCCATCTGATTTTCCTCTGAGTCCGCCCACATTACGAGTTCTTCCTACTGCTGCACGTTGCTTTATCAGAGTCCCATCAGGTTTTGCTGATACTCTGTTAATCTGTGTTCATACTGAGAGAAGTGCGAGCTTTGGCAGGGCGTTGTATCCAATCATTGCTGCCAACACAGCTATACATCTGTGCCATGATCAAAATGAATGTCCTCCTGCTCTACTCTCACTTATCTTGTAAGAGTAAAGGCACCGGTCCAACATATTGTACAGACACGCTATTTGCACTTTGCGTTTTATTATATATTCCTTAATGAAATGACAGCCTCACAGGGTTTTTCAATTACATTCTCAAATGCAATACTGCACCTGCCAAATGAACCCTGAAAACATTTCTGAGGAAGTAAAACTGTTGGAAACTGTCCTAATGAGGAGCACCACAGTCAGTTATGTTGCTGCAGCAGCCATGACAGGCCAATCAGTAATTTATCTTCTCCGCTTTTTAAATTATTCTTTCTGAAGCTCCACTCTCCGGGTAAAAATCACAAATTAAGAAGCAGAGCAAAGTTCTTTCTGTTTTATGTATTTGCGTGAGACATCCTTGAATATCCACAAGTGGAAAATGCTACTGATAAGATGGAAAGTGCAGAAAATTAGTGAAATCAATAGTAATAAAGTTATTTTTCCAGTATTCAGCAGATGACTTGAATAGCTGTATTTGGAAAGAATTAATGTTTGTAGAATAATTGAAGAGAGAAATCGGGTTGTTTAATACACCGACCAGCTGACTCACCACGATGGTCAACATAATCCTTTTTCTCGCCAAATTAATTCCATAAAACTTTTCATTTTCTGGATGATGACTAGCGAGGAGGCGCCTGCTTGTGATCTTAAACATTGATTGGTGATTTGCCCAGAATCTAGAGTAAATTGTGTTCTAAGTTTTGCTTTTGTATCACTCAACAAAAATGTAGCATGATGTGCTTGATTTAATCTATCTTATTTGACATTGCATGTCCTGCGATGGGACTCACGATGTTGATGCAGAAATGATAAATTATGCAGCCCCGTTGTAACACAGATTAGATTAATATGTGTTTTAAATAAATATACTGTGCACGTTTCTTGTATTCATTGTATAGTGCATATAAACAGGGTTGTGTATTTAATTCCTGTGGAAGTAAAAAATACAGGACGTCATATTAGTTTTGACAAACATAAACAGAAGTCCATCCTCAGACATGAGGTCACAGTGACCTTTGACCTTTGGCCACCAAAATCTTTTCAGTTCATCCTTGAGCATTTGTGTCAAATTTTGCAAATTTCTGTCAAACTGTTTCTAAGATTTTAAACATAATAGGGACTGATGGACACACCTCCTTTTATAGAGATGCGCCGTGGACGCTTCTAAAAAAAAAAAAATCAACATCCCATGAGTTGTAGAATGTGTTTTTGTGGTGGGGGCATGGTCAGATTTGGTCCCCTTACGTTGACTCCATGGCTAAACCTCTGGAGTGAAGCATACCTCCCTTTGGCTGTGAGTGACTAAACTGTACAAAATGCAGTGGTAATGCCTTTTTTCATATACATTTAACATCCATTATCAGCCTTTCTTTTGCTGTACACATCTCCTGTAAGCTGCCAATCCTCTGTTAAGACTTCTCTTCAAATATAGACTATAGGCATAGTACCGTAATGTTGGAATTGATTGATACATGACCAAGTTTTTCCGCCTGGTTGAGCATCAGAGCGGGCTCACGGCCATATCTCAGGTCTGATCTGACAGCAGGGACAGAAGGGGGCCTCTTGGCAAAGTGAATAACAGCAGAGCTCAGCTGAGCAGAATGGAGACGAGACAGCACTGTGATTTACCTGGAGGGGGAGAAGAGACGAGGTGGGCCAAATTGTCTTTCTTTAAAATGAATGGTACTGAGTGGAATAATGGGAGCTGCAGTAATATTTTGATGTCTGCGTCTCTCTGTGGACCTCCTCTGTCTCAGGACAGATGCAGTGAACATGCATTCATGTTTAATACCTGTATGGTCCAAGTCGCGATCTCCTGTCGCTTTAGTAGGAGACGGTGTAGAGGTTCAATCAGCGCTGATAGGATGTTTTACAAACTATCAGTATTGGCAGATCTTGGCTCCAACAGTGGCCGGTGGCTCTTATCAGGCTTCTCAACTGGATATACTAAGTTTGAGGGAAAATAGAAGATAAAAATGTCCTTTTTTTATTTATTTTTTTTATGGTTACTTTGATGTTCATTTTCAGATTTATTTCTTCAGATCAACTTCTAGTAGAGGGGTAAGATAAAATCTCAGGAAATGTGGGCTTTTACTGTTGAAGATTAAATGCTTGATCACTTTGATACAAAAATCCACAAAAATCCAGTGCGACCGAATGCTCTATTAGTGTTACGTAGTTTTTGCAGGTTTTGTCGTGCACACCGGCAACAGTGCACAGTCCTCCAATAGTGGCAGACTAGTCCACTGATCTACAAGTGGCAGAAAATAAAATCTGCAGCAATGGCTCTACGTAGACGGGAAGAAGAAGACTGAAAGCTTGTACACGTAGATGTAATTAATGAAAATTGCCTTTTGTTTTATAAGGACAAAATGCACTTGACAAGTTTACTAGATCTAAAGGATGTTTTTCTGAGTGACGCTAAATGTAAGCATTAATCTGTCAGATATTTTCTTGATTAATGACATAATTGTTTGGTCTATAAAATGTCAGACTGTGAAAAAGTGCAAAACCGCACGATGACGTCCTCAAATGACTCGTTTGGTTCACAACCCAGAGATATGCACTTCACGGAGTATTTTTTATTTCTGTTTTCTCAAACCAATCATCGGTTATCGAAATAGATGACAACTAATTCATTAATGGTCGCAGCTCTTGGCTCTCTTGGTTTTTTCCTGTTTGTTCAGGTCATCGTCCTATTAACAGCTCTAACTGCCCCCTGGAGCTGCTGCCATGGCAACAGGTCACTGTCAAATTGGAGCCACAGGAGGCCTGTGATTGGCTGAAGGGCTGCTGGATTTGTAGCTTTTAATATTGTTGCAGTGAACCCTTTGACTGGCAGCCGGCCCTGAGGACATAAAACACACACACACACACACACATATATATATATATATATATATGTGTGTGTGTGTGTGTGTGTGTGTATACACACACTGGAAATGTCCA
>JAPQRN010000008.1:17930716-17948364 GCA_037367275.1 Coranthus polyacanthus | reverse complement strand
TGACGGCAGTTTTACAAGTTGCTGCTGTTCTCGTTTCCCTCCCTTTTTCCTCTTTTCACTCTATCTTTCTTTTTCCGGAAACACATGTGAATACATGCACTCCTGCAGGTACACACACACACACACACACACACACACACACACACACACACACACACACACACACACACCGAGCAGCTGGTGTTGTTAGTCAGGCCGTCTGTGCAGGACTTGCTTGAATCTCCCGAAGGACCCGGCTGCGCTGAGCCACTTGAGGTTCGAGTGCTAAAAAACATAATTAAATGTGGAAGAGCCGACATGACGGCCGGGCCTTTGAGCGCCTTTGACTGCTGTGAGGAAGGACTTTCCTTCACCCTGTAAAAGATTTCATTTCATTAGCCTCTGTGATGACTCTGTGGGTAATTTTACTTTGTTTTAGTAGCTGTGACACTTTGAGCTATATTAAGGTTTATATATGCGATTACAGTCGACCCGTGGCAACAGAAAATAGACCGAGAGGAAATAATTACAGCCCCCTCCGCTGCTCTATGCTCGAAGACTCCACATTGTGTTGTATTAACCAGAAGTGAAGGTGTTTTTTCAGTCTCCGGTGGGGGGGGGGGTGCTCTTCTGCCTTTGGTTTCAGAGGAACAGCTATTAGTAGAGAGAGACATTTAGGGAAGGCGATATCTTCTAATTAACCCCCTGCCCCATGGCCCCCTAAGAAACTGTGTAGACACTTTCACAAGTCTAAAACTTTCCAACACTTTGCTGTAAAGAAAGAAAGAAAAAAAAAAAAGAACCTGCAGTGACTAAATGTGTCCAAACCGATTTCAAATGTTATCTCAGGAAAAACACTTTCAGATGAATGCCTTACAATTTACATATTGTGTGGGCTGTTGTATAACTTAATCCAGCAGATGTATAGCTATTAACCTACTAACCTACAGAAATTTGTTCAGCCTGTCACTCGCTACAGCAACAGAAAGTGCAGGATAAATTGGTCCTTAAAAAAGCCCTCAGCTGTGAAAGCCACCAATTTCTTTGGAATAAATTTAAGGGAAGCAATTTAATTTTTGCACAAATTTGCAGCTATATCTCTTGTTACTGCAGCTGTGGTTATAGTGGACAGAAACGCAAATGAAGAGCAGATAACTAGACACAGGCAGACATGAGAGAGAGGGGGGAAAAAAACAAAGATGAAGTTATTTCCAGGAGACATGAAATCTCCACATGAAAGGATTAACCTGCCATCTTCTCCTCTTTGAGATGCTGCTGCTTCAGTCTCAGCTCTGTTCTCCACCCAGACGTTCTGCTGCTCTTACTCTCTGCACTGCAGCGTGTCTGAGGTTGTTTAATTGTCTGTGACATGCTGACTTGACTCTCACAGCCCTGAACATTCGGCTCCTGCCAGATCGATCGAAGGCAGAGGCTCTGAGTGTCGAAATTTATGTTCCAGAGGAGAAGCTTTAGATGTTTCTCTCCCAGTGGTCCCAAGAAGTGGTGCAGGACTGCAAAAACCTGCCGTTCCTCAAGTGACCACTTGAGACTGGCTCCAAATACAAATCAATACATCGACCGCCATATTAAAAAACCCAACACTGCAGCAGAAAAAAACAGCCTGGTAAAGTAATTTATCATGTACGTTGGGATTTTATATAAGTCACTTTATATTTATAATGTTTATGTTGCATTAAGGTGGCCAATAGGTGTGACTGACTACTACTTGGTCAGACTTTCGAAGCTTTTGTTCATTAGATAATTTTTTTCCCCCTGAGAGACACTTCACTATTGTGGTTAAGAAGGTACATGAACAAGACTATCAAAGTATTTAGTTCTACAAATGTTTCATGAAGTTTATTGGTATTTAACTACAATACCCGGCCTGTAATTTAGCTACATTAGTTAACGTTAGCATTCATTTGGTTAGTGTGCTTATACATTACACTAACACAACTACAAGTTGCTAAAATGTAGCCTTTCCATGTTACTGCGGCCAGTTGGTGTTTTCTATAAGTCGCGGTTGCATTAGCTTCACCCCTCACCCTTCCCCAGCTCCACCCTCTTGTCAATGGCAACAGCCAAAATACCAAACTCAAGACAACTTCAAAACAGTAGTTCACAAACCAATGGATTCTGTGACAGCGGCTACATCTGCTTCTGTTACACAGTCTATGTGGAGCCCAGTGTTTCCTCATTCACTGATCTCTGCTGAAGCCTCCGTGTCCCACAGTGCCTTGCGGCATGATGTCACGATCCCATTCTCTATATACACTGTCTATGTATAGGCTGTATATCTCTTCTCAGCTCAGACAGAGAGAAAAATAAAACAACCACAACCACTGCTTGTTATGTGAAAACAGCCTAATAAATTGCTAATTTACATAGTAATAATTCATTCATAATTATTGTAATTATTATTGTTTAGTGTCAGGTGTGTGTGTGTGTGTGTGTGTGTGTGTGTGTGTGTGTGTGTGAGAGATCTTACATTCAAGTGCAGATCAGGCTGTCGGTTAACTAGAACAGACTGCTGAAGAACACAGCTGTAGTTTTAGAACTGTACTTGTGGTTACGTATAGTCTGGCACAGCTGTCGGGGAGGATAGAATGTCAGCTCTGAGCACACAACCGCATAACTATGAAATGTATGTGTTTGAAAACCACCAAACCGACCCCAAACCAGAATGAACCAAATTTTGTTCACCCGCCCAAACCAGTTGTGCCCTGCACAATCAAATTCAAAACTGGGCATGAAAACCACCACTTTAGCAACCCTGACGGAGCCATGTGCCCAAGGTACCCCATGATAAAAGGCTGATTAAGGACCTCACCTCTGATGGCCAGCGCGTGGGGATAATGAGCGCCCTGAACGTTGAATAGAGACTGACGCAATAATGATTTTCCCAGGTGTCGGTCATATGGAGGGGAAGTTTATTTAATGAGCTTCCTGTGACCTGCAGCCTGTTCCTGTTCATGAAGACACTCTCATTCCACGAGGCTGTGTTTTATTTTTGTCTATTCCCTGTCTCCACAAATGTCTTGCTCTGTCTTTCTTCCCGTCTCCTCTCCTCCCTTCCCTTCTCTCCCCCCTGCAGCACCTCCTCTTTTTCATCCTCCTCTGTCATCCTCTCATGGTATTATCCAGTAGAAGATTAGTGTAGCTAATCTCTCCGCCTATGGATTCACTACTCTGACCACGATGTGAACTCCTCCTTGTTGCTGTCTGCAGAGGCTGATGCGCGACAGCTGCAGATGCTGCCTCAGTTGCAGAATTTTTCACTTGTTTATAAAGCGCTACGATGTCTTCTGTGTAATCTGGCTCTCGCATCTGATGGAGCATCATTATTAGGATCGTCAGTTGCAGTTTAACATGGAAGATGTATAGAAGCTGCAGTTTGGACTTAGGAGGCTTATTTAAGGAATGTGTTTAAGGAAGAAAAAAAAACCTTTATAATCATTTTTGTTTTTTACAACTTGGGTCTGATTTCTTTCTTTCTTTTTTTTTTCGTTTTTAATGGTGGTAAAAATGTTATTTTCAGCAGAATATGTGACATTTGGGAGCATGCCAGTGTTTCTAAAGTCCCACAGGACAAGAAAGATCATGCTGTCTAAACTACTTTATTCATGAGCTCACCCACAATTTTCATAATTATCCCTTTTTGTGTAGTATGCAAACAAATACACCACGCACGGCAAGCTAACTCTGTCAGCTGTGATGCAGGATTACATCGGATAGTTTGACTGACAATTTCACAACTGGCCTTAATTTTCTCACCAAAATGAGTATATTTTAAAACTCTCTGGCTTGTTTTTCCTGCTCTGTCATCTTCAAAAATTATACTTTGGGTTTTCACAGATGCATATTACAGCCAGAACTACACAAATCCCACTCAAGCTGTTTAATCTTCACATTTTTCACCACGTACTGTAGATAAATTAGGTGTCCTCCTGCACTGAAAACATGCTTTAGCCTCTGGTTTCTGTTCTCGTGTGTGACCAGAGTGACTTGACTCTGACCTCCCACCATTGCACTTACAATCCACTGTGGAGTAAACAGTCACTACTTTCGGTTTTAGCCTTTGCGGACGTTTTCTCATGGATGAAACAAATCTGGACCCCTTTACCTCAGTTGCATAGAGAGCCAGTGATTGGACGTTATATTTAGACCTGTCACGAGCCGGTCTGCACCGCCAGAACTGGAGATGATTGACAGATTTTGATTTAAAGATTTGTTATATTTAGCCCAGTGAATGTTTGTCTTTGTCAGCAGATGCTGCAACACAGGTGCAGGAGTGGAAAAGATCTGTTTTATTTTGGCAAGGCTGGTATTTTAAAAATGATACAAAGCAGCCAAAAGTATTTAAAATGGAAAATGAACCCAGTCCAACAGCCTCCAGACAAAGCAGAAAAAGCGAGTGTGATGTTTTTGTATCTTTAGTCAGTGTTTTATATTTGTGAGGGCTTGTTGTTTATGTTGTTTGAGAAGTGACAGGAAAGGTATAAAGGTGTAAAAGTTGCAGTGTAAGATATTTTTCCACACTGCAGAGCAATTCACTTGTGAAACACACGGTCCTGTCAGCGAGCAGAGTGCAGCTGCATGACACGTATAGAGGTTCATTTTGTCCTTTAAGGTACTGAGGCTGTGCAGAACAGTAACATATAGCCGTTGGTTTGGTCCTGTACACAGAGCAAGATACCTCACAGTTAGAACCTGTAACATTTCTGCATTAAATAACAGCGTCTCGGCTGATGCTACATGTTTTGTTGACTTGGGTACTTGCATTATATCAAATATTTCCAACAATATTCACATTCACGGGGCGTAAGTGACATTTCACCAAATTTACAGCCAAATATAATTAACTGAATAAGTAAAGACATTCAGTAACTAAAAGGTTAATAATAACTAAGTGTTCTTATGCCCTTTTAATTACTCATTTGTGTCCTTTTTGCAGCAGTAAGAGCTCATCAAGAGCTTTCATGTGATACATAATTTAGCTAGTCTTTTCCTCAGTTAAATTTGTCGTCCAGCTGTCACGGGCCGACTCCAGTCTCTGTTCATTAGTAACTTCATTTTCTATCCACATGTGATCAGTCGTGTAACACGGATGCCGGAAAAGCTTCTCAAGAGTCTAATTAGCATTCTTCCCACTTGATTGTTTGTCATACATTTGTTTTTGGACAACAGACATCTTCATACTTTTTTCATCCTCCATTTAGTTCTCAAATCGAAGGTTAGAAGCTACTGTATGTCAGGGAAATCTCTGCAGACAGACTCTGGTGATGTTTAGAAGAAAACGTTCACAAAAAGCTCCGCAGTTGAACGCCAGATGTTGTGTCCTGCAGCTGGAATCCATCTTCAGCAGGCTTAAAGCCAGGGTTTACTTTAAATGAAGTATGTACAAAGAGTCCAGCACAACATGTGAAGTGTTGCTACAGTAGCTGTTGTGAATGGTATCACTTGACATAGAGTGGGGCGAGACTGGATAATTGTTCAAATAACAGTTTGCACATCTCGCTGGAAAATTGCTGCAGACATCTAGCTGTGTTTATCTTCTCACCTTTGCACACTGGACCAATCGGTGCATGAAGTGGGCATGAATGTCAGTAAACTGCAAAAATTATGGGTTCCAACCCCCTTACTTTGACCGTTAAAAGGTGTTTCAGATGCTGTTCAATCATCTGACAAGAATTGGATTTGATGCAAATGAACACCTTTGCAGTGAGTGCCTTAACATGTTGTGCAGTAGGGCTCGTATACTGTAGTAACATAGTCTTTATCTCCTGGTTGAATAAGCAATATGCATGATATTTGCAGACACAAAATACCACAGATAACGTTAAGAAAAATACTGCTGTTGCCAATAAGTTTGCACATTTCTCAGGAAAGGCTGAAAATACTGTTGCATTAAGGCTGTGGTTAGTTTTCTTAAGCCAAAGATCGTGGTTAGAGCTAAAATAAGAAAGTTAAATAATGAACGTTACAACAATAAACTGCATTTGCCTTCAAATAAAAAAGGGGCACAAACACTGATCTCCTGTGTTTTTAGTCCACAGGCTTAGTTCTTCTAACCATCACCGTCCCCGACCGGCTCCTTCTAAAGTTTGTCCCTATTTGTCAATGTCACCAGACGGCGTGGCTCTGTGTGCTGGTGATAGCCACGGCAAGAGGCATTACAGTACAGGTTGTCCATCAACCCGATTCTTGTGAACCTCAGAAACACCCTGAATTTCTTCAATTTCAGCACAGACATTCACTTCACATTCAGTTCATCGATTTTGGTGGCTAGAGGTCAAGGTCCCGGTTACTTCATCAAACCACTTTTTAGCTGTAACTCAAGAAATCATATGCCCAAAAAACGCTTCACACAAATGTGTAATAGCGTAAAATGCTGATGTGATGACATTTGGCATTCAAAAAAGGTCTACTTCATTCCTTGATGGAATTTCTTCAAATTTGGCACAAACATTAACTTTAACTCAGGGATGAACTGAAAAGTCAAGGTCACTGTGACCTAACAAATGATGTTTTTGGCCATAACTCATTCATGCGGTAATTATGACAAAATTGCACACAAATGTGTAACAGGATAAAATGATGAAGTGATTTTATATCCAGAAGGTCAAAGGTCAACTTCATGGTGACGCCATAATGTTCTCTAAAAACATTTTCCTGGTCGTTGTTCAACTGCTTTCAGTCCAACATGATGAAGGTCGGAGCTCTGCTGCTGCAAGTTGTAGCTTTTACCACTAGAGTCTTCTTTTTAGATGTCATGACTTCATAGAAGCAGCAAAACACTTTGTACAAATGCTTGCAGGTTAAAAATGAGGGGACTGTAATAACCTCGCTAGCCTAGCAGCATTACAGCTATAAAACCTATTATTCAAGAGCCTCTGTAAAATACACAGGTATTTTAAATGAATGGATTAAACACATTTTGTGACAGTTATTACTGGCCATATAGCCATTTAATACGAAGTGAGGCACTGATAAACATAAAAAACAGCGAGAAAAAATTGTCTGCACAGTGCTTATATCTTCTCCCTCCCCAGTTTGGTGGTAAAGACACATACGTCTGTTGATTTGGCATTCACTGAGCGCTGCAGAGAACAGAGGACCGCAGCCTGACATTGACATTCACCTCCGCTCGCCGAGAGGAGAAGGAGAGCGCACTAAACGAGTGCGGAGAGAGGGACCAGGTGAAAGAATGAAAAGATGAGATGAAAAAGAGCACTATTACGCTCTGTTGTAAACGATGAGAGGGAAGCGAGAGCAAAGCGAGAGGTGCATGTTGTTGCCGTAGAAACAGAGCAAAGACTTTAATGAAGAGTAAAACTGTTGAGCCCGAAGCAGCAGAAGCACAATGTGGAGAATAAAATGTGCCGTTCGCTGCAGACATGTCTGAGCTTTGATTCTGTCAGGGCTGTCGAGCACTGTGTGTTCCAGTAGCGCTGTGGTTTCTCGCTTCGCTACTTCAATAAGTATTCAGGTAGCGGGCTCTCCGAGGAGCGATACCATCCACCATCTAAACAGGTGTCCTGAGCAGCGCATCTCAAGCTTTTGCAACAGCCACCAGAATCAGAAAAATGTCTTTCCTTGTGAATTCGGCGTGAAGCCTATTTGTAAGTGCAGGAGCTGTGGATACTCGCTGTCAGGGCTCAGTCATTTTGATTGATGTGTTTATTTGAACCCATGGCTCCTTCAACATAGGACCAAGTAGGCTGCTGGCTGCTCCATTACCAGTTGCCTCAGGTCACACTGCCAGAGGTGACACCAATCAGGCTGTGTCTTTTGAATGCATCTATGCTCAGGGACACAGACACTTTTTTTTTTTCCCTGCTGACGCTCTTTCAGGGCCTTGGCCTCCCTCAGGCAGCTAATAGATTATGACGGCTCTATATCTGAAACATGAAAATCTCAGGCCGCAGAGAAAAGATGAGCAGGAGGGACAAACGGGTAGAGAGAATGTGTCATCACCATGGAAACCACCTCACAAGGTCCGTTGTGATGCTGCCCAACTATTGTTTTTGCCATTTTATTTCGCTCCCAAGGACTCCTTTAGTTCTTTATGTGTTTTTAAATTGAATTTTTAACCTCGGTAGTTTTTGAGTACTGAAAAAAAAAAAAAAAAATACTGAAGATGGTGAGATTGGCTCAACATTGGGTACTGGGGGAACATTTAGACACAAGGTCCAGTGAAATCAGTTCATCTGGGACATGGATGGATGGAAGAATAGGTTAAAACAAAAAAAATACACTAAAAACAAAGAATTAAAGGTACAATATCTAACATTCCCATGAGCTTATGTGCTTATGTGAAGCTTGAGTTGGAGTCTGTTTTGTATTGGGAACTGGTAATTTTTTGACGTCAGCTAACCATTACTGTTGTTGCACACTGCTGCTACTGTAGAAGAGCAGAGGAGATGTACTGAGGCACTCTCCTTACAATCAGTTTACACCTTAGAAATAAACATCAACCAGGTTGAATTAGATGCATCCCTTGTCCTTGCATCATAACAACTGCTCATCAGGTTCTCTCCGTTACTGGCACCTACAAGTAGTAAGAAACGTTTTAGTATAGCTACCTTTAGTTTATTTAATTAGCAACCTTGACCTTTGGATTCTAATCAGTTCATCCTTGAAGTGAATGTTTGTGCCAAATTTGACAACATCATGAGATATCACATTGCACATTGTACTTTCAAACAATAAAGTAAATCAGGTCTTTTTTTCCAGGTCTTCCAGGTCGTTTTCTGTTCCTTCCATTAGGTTCTTCAGGCAAAACAAAAAAACAGCTACAAAAACATCACACACCAAAAGTAAAAGTACTTTTCAAATAATATGGAAATGTAATAAATAAATGTGTATACTGCTGAGTAGCTGTGTAGAGTGTCTTTTAAAATAAGCTGTTGCTAAAGCTGTCAAATAAAAGGAGAAGAGCTGCTGGAGCTACTGGTATTATTTGATTGGAAAGCAGGATGATGTCTTTTTTTTGTGTTTGTGATGATGATTACCAATTTGAAACTTTGAGATAACTGTTAAATGATGATGTTTCAAAGACGTGGCGGATCACTCCTCCTCCTAATTGGGTCCAAACGTATATAATGAGGCGAGGGACGACACCTTGGGATGTTTTTTTGCGTTTAAATGAGACAGAAACAGATGAGCGACCACGCAGCTCTTATTTCTGATTTAATGAATCTTGAAATGCACTGAATGATCTCCGATGATCTCTGCTTTTCTTGGTCGTAAAGCTCGTCCAAGATGACAACAGAAGAAGAAGCAGAAAACGTGCGAGTCGTCATAAAAAGGAGCATACAGTTATAAAGTAAGTCAAAGTACAACGTGTACTTGAATTCGTTCATTCAGTTCATTATGACTTGCTGCTTTGTATTTTTTTGTCTTTTGAAGGAAAAAGGCACAAGAATTTCTGTTACTTCCTCAAGTGTCTATGCAGTCTTTAAGGGGGGTTTCAGCAGGTTATTGGAGGTAAAAGTCAGCATGGAAACTTGTGATCCAAAGGAATTTTGCTCATATTACACTTTTTTTGTTTTTAGGCTTTGTTTTTGTCTTCTGATGCCTTGAGAATTAAAAGGTGGGAGTTAGAAAAACTATTATACATATGCAAAAGTATTACAAGTATTTTTTGTTATCTGTAATGAAATTACTGCCGTTCAGCTATTGAAATAGAGACAAATGGGGAAGTGAAAAAACAAAGCGAATCAGAAACTAAATCTGATAATCTGACTAATAATACCCAGCCCCCGGAGCAAACAGTTTAAAGGTAACAAACTCAAATTGAAGATAATTACTATTTTGGCTCACGAACGCACACCCTGCATATATTAGCACTGATTTTCAGGAATGTTTGTGCACACATTCACACAGTGTTCCAGTGTTGATCACCAAAAACAAGTTGAGGCCTGGGTTGCACTTATTCAAATTCTTGGAAAAAGTCTCTGTGAGGGAACATGCTGGTCTCTTTAGTGTGGGGTCACTGTCACAGTAGGAAAATGTTAAAGCAGCAGCAAGTTGAGAAATATCTTTAAAACACATGCGCACATCAACCATACGGACAAACTGCCACCTGTCGAATGTCTGCACTCTCCCAGAACTGTACATACATACATACATACATACATACATACATATCTAGCAGGTCGTTTCTGTTTTACACCAGCGTTAAGGTGTATTAACTACTATGTTTGAATGCGGGCCAGAGTTAATCTCTTAACTCAAACGCCCCGAACGGACAAACTAAAAGCTGACTCTAACAGGGCCTTTTTGTGTTTTTAGCAGCCACTGGAGAGGAGGGTGAGGCGAGGCATATTCATTTATTTGTTTGCAATCTGCAACTTCATGGCCAGATGTCACTAAATATCAAAGCCAAGCCCTTGTATCTTTCTCTATTCCTATCCACGTGCTGCCTAAACGTAACCCTAATAAGTTCAATAATGTTAAATGTCACAACTAGCAGATACTGGAGAAGAGGACCGCTGGTGTTATTCAGTGAACAGTTGACTTTTCAAGAATGTTTTTTTACAACTAACAACAGTTATCTATTATATTGATTAAAATGCAGCTAACATCTCATCTTCAAAATGTATTTGCAGGTCAACTTGGTCTGCATATCTGAACTATGGTTGCAAGTATACACTTAAGACGATTTATTTTAAATAGTCTTTTTGTCTGATATGGGACAGATGACAGTCCTTGACAGTTGTTAATGTGCACGTACTGTCAATGTCTGTCATCTAGCAAGGCCGCAGATCTGGATCAGGGTGAATTTTCCTCGTGTTGAAACAGAGCCATCCACATGATTGAAAGCTGAAACTGGTATGCTATGACAGACAAAGATCAGTGATGACACTGAACAAAGTGAGGACAATGGTGTGTTAGCGCGAGGTGGAAGGGGATCTGTTTCGGGCCTCCTTTTGACCACTCGAAGGGCTCGGACTGAATACAAAGCATATATACGGCCGCTGATCTCTCAGGGAGCTGGATTACTGCACTGAATAAACTGCTGAAACTGTAGCTGGTGAAAGGGGGCACTTTGTGTGAATGGGGAAGAATATACAGCAAAAGATGCTGTTTCCATAAAAATGTTATCGCTGCTCTTTCCTGGGGACATTTGATATCCTGTTTTAGCTAGTGGACGTCTAGTCCCGCTCAAGTCCTTAATAATGAATGTCTCAGAAATGGACGTGCTTAAGTAAGTGTTTGAAAATGTAATCACCTCGTAGTGTTTTGAGCTTGGAGCAGAGCGCTGTGTAGTCAGTTTATGGGAAGTCGTGGCATTGTTTGTGTAGATGCAGTCGAGTTATTATAGTCATAAAAAAAAAAAAAAAAAAATTCACTTTGGTTTTTGATTTCAGTTTAGTTTATTAGGTAGTTTGTTGTATTTTGAGAAATTGACTGGGTTTTGTTTAATTCTAGTGTTTCAGGTATTATGAGGAAAGCCATGATTTATAGAAGCTGGCAAAGGTAGGATGAAAGAATACATGACATCAGCTGTGATTCACCAAAGAATTTATGATTAAAGGACACATTATGTGCAAAGCCTTTTTATCCTTTTAACATTGAGGAGAAAACAAAAAGGAAGCTGATTTTACCTGCAACCCTATTTCTTTTCTGTCCATGTTGCATCGATACACTGCTAGATTTAATTTTATTTGACAACAACGGCTCTGTTTTCAGAAGTAAACTTTTTGGAAAGGCTGTTGAAGTTGTATGAACACGAGTGTGATGAAAGAGGGAGGGATGGAACAAGTAGTGGAGAACTGCTGCAAAAGCCAAAGGATGTCATCGGGAAACCATCTGCTCCATCTTTCAAGCCCTGATTTCCATCCAATTTCATGTGGAAACAAGTTTTTTTCCCTCCCAGTCATATTTGTTTAAAGCTGTCCGCACACAGACGGAGGCCTGACCAGACAAATATTGACAGCGTGGAGTGAGATTGGAGAAGTGATTGGAGAGAGTTGGTGGAAAACGGTGATGGTGATTCATATTAATGTGAAGTGTAGGAGATAGAGACGGCAGGAGGAGGAGGAGGAGGAGGAGGAGGAGGAGGAGGAGGAGGTGGATCGGGACTAGCAGAATATGTTTCAGATGGCAGCAGTGGGAGAGTGTGGGCCGGCTGGGAGCGCCGAGATTTCGACTTCATGCTTATCACTTCAAAAGAGCAGCTGTTAAATGCACCCTGCTCCTCTGTACACCTTCCTCCTTCTGTCAGTCTCCTGCTAACCTGAGGTGAAGTGGATCATTTTTTTGAGAATGTGAGCTCTTATAGTTAAGGTTTGATACGCTGTGCAGTTTTTTTTTTTTTTTACACTCACAGATACATGCTCCATGTCCTGGGGTGCGAGCTCTTTTCGCTGCTACATGTACTGTAAAAGCTGCAGCTCTTCTCCTCCTTCTCCTCCTTAATGTGAGCAGTGCAGCCCTGGAGCAGCGTTGGTGTAACAGTCATAACAATCCTTTAGGGGAGGATTAGGGTAAATAAAAATTCACACCAGCGTTGTGGGTTCAAATCTGTCTTTGTTTTGTTTCGTGCCACGATGCCAGCCATTTTCCCCTCGCCGTGCTGTCTTGTAGTGTCATAAAAATGATCTGCAGCAAGTCACAACAGATGGCCGCGGCCTCATCGTGAGCCCCTCACAACTGTGTCCTGTGGCACAGAGCATTCCTGGGTGACATTTCGCGCATATGGAGACAAAATGGGGCAAACAGGCCGTTGAGAAGTGGGCTGGTTAGCATGTAGGAGGCGAGCGCCTCGTCGTCTGGCAATTACATCAGAGGCGACACGAGAGATATGAAGCTGGGAGCGGCTGCGGAAGACTCCAGCTTCAGTGTTGGTGGACTGTCACATCGTACACGTCCTTCATGTTTTTATGATTTAACAGAGGTGGAATACAAACTTCTTTTTAATCTAGGCTGAGAAACTCCCCAAAGCTGTAATTAGGGTGAAATACCCAAACAGCCATGCATTACTCAGTGAACTGAGCTGTTTTGCATTATACCATACACACTGCTTTTATTTCCACTTCTGTTTTGAATGTTGTATTTTACTTAAGTATTTCCGTTTTACGCTACTTTCTACTTCTACTCCAATGCATCTCAGAGGCAAATATTGTCCTATTTGCTCCACAATATTTGTCTGACAGCTTTACTTTCGTTTCCGATTATGTTTTTTCATCCCTTTCTGTGAAAACCACATACAGTATTTCCAAATGTGTTGATTTTCACTGTTTGTGATGAACTGAAGGATGAAGCGTTGCTCTAATGTGCTGAGAACATTCTCCTCAAACTATTTAAAGTCTCCTCTTGAATTAGCTGCAAAGTTGACTTTACTTTTGACAGCGACGCTACAAACATGATGCTCTTGTACAATATGATGCATTGCTGTAGATTAAACTACCAACAGTTTATAAAGTAGTTCACATGAGCTCAACCTTAAGCATCCACAGCAGTGAAATTAATCCGGAAACATCTTATACGTATAATAATAAAACACTGACAGGGACCATTTTGCTGCACAGTGACTACCTTTTACTTTTCACACTTAACTTGACTAAGGTTTTGAATGAGTATTTTCACATTGTGCTTTTTATTACAGTCTTGCTACAATTCCCACCACTGTTTGGACCCAAGATCTTATTTGTTAGTGTTAAGATGAGGTTTTTAATGGGATCAGATCAGCAGGGGGCAGTAGAGCAAATACTGCCTCTGCTCCTGGTGGACTTGAACCTGGAGCTGAACCTTTTGATGCTCGTTAACGTTTCACGTTTGTTTACTCTTCTTTGTGTCCAGAATGGTGTCATTTTTTTTGGTAATAAAAAGAAAACATACAACTTGCTGCATATTAAATCCATAATATTTTGCTCCCAGAATTAGTCTTTTTTTTTTTCTTTGTTTGAGCATTTTCAACCATTCAAAATGCAAATGTACCTTTCAGTAAATTGCAGGCACGAGGCATGCAAGACGAATTGCCTCTAAATGCAAATTGCTGCTGCTGCCGCTCTGGACTGTATTTATCTGGAAGCCAAATGAGACTGGACCTCAAATGACAATTAGAGTAGGAGGGTTGAGGGTTGTCATGTAGGCACACTGTTTTATCCTTCATCCTTATTTGCACGTGGCTGTGAAGGGTTGGAAGGTGTAAATTCAAGGTTACTTGCCTCAGGTAGCTGCGGAGAGCGGAGGAGTGAGTATCGTTCTATATCCCTCTGGTATACGCAACATCAAAGTGTGTAATGCTACAGTACAAACAAGCTGAGTTGGAAAGAAATGAAACTGTCAGAGGAGTTTTTGTTTACTGTCGTCTTTTGTTTGCTGGCAAAACAACCACATTTCTAAAGGTGTTGTCCTCCTGATAATAGGACGTAGCGGAATTATTTATACTTCCACTTTGAGTAGATTGCTTTTAGGTTCCTGTAAAGAGATGCATGCTGGTTCTTTTCAACAGCATCACAGAAGCAGGCGTGAGGTAAAGCAGTTCATGTTTGTGCCACTTCAGCATCAACAGCACCATGTCTTCATGCCGTCAGTGTCAGGACGGTGTCGTAAAACTACTTTACTCCATAATTTCCACTTTTTGTTACTTTACACTTCTGCTTTTCAGGCGAAAACATGTTTAGTTCAAATTTACTTACTTAATGACTAAGTTTGATATGCAGTGATTCACATTTATTTAGGCGTTGAATACTTTTATGTTTAGTTCACCTGTTATTCAGGTTCTAATGAAGTGAATACCTTTTCAATGTCAAAATTTGCAGTGGGAGGGGTGGGGTTGATATTGGCCGATGCATCGGTTATTGGCTTTTTCCTGCTCCAAACTATCGGTATTATATCGACCTTTAAAAACAAACTATTGGTCGACCTTTAATTTATATGATAGTGTGACTTTCCACTGAACCCTATTTTGCTTTAGCACAGTTTTTTAAGCAGGATCCGTGGCAGAAAACCTTTAAGTATAATAATCTTGGTGCATTTTCACTGAGGTTACTTTGACCCGTTTGGCATCGTACAAGGTTGAGATGGAAGGTTTAGATGCAGGAGAGGTAGGTTTATATCTCCTGGCTTGTTTGTCTGCCACGAGCCTCCCGCTGAGCACTCACATCCTGCAGAGAAGCAGCTCACAACCTAAAAATCCTGATCAGATGTTTAAGGGAGGAAACGGACAAAGTGTGTGTGAAGAGGAAGTCATTGTATTTTCTGTGTGCGTGTGGTTTCAAAATAGCCTAATCATTGAATTTGCAGTGCAGACTTCTCCGCTTGTCGAGGGTCAGTAATGGGGCGCCATCTGGTTAGCAGCAGGTGATGATTGATGATGTCATAACCAGTGGACAGGGGCCAGATCGGAGCGAGGCGGCTTCAGCGGAGGGGGATGCAGTGTTTGTTTGTCTTTTAACACAGCGAGGTCATTCCTGCAGCGATGCACACTGACGGTGGAGGTTCAAACAGATGACAGTATAAAGAGAGTTTCTGTAGAGATAACTGATATTAATCACCTTCACACAGACTTTGAAAAGCTCTCTGTGCGTTTTCTCTGCAAAGACTCGCAAACGTCCCGGAAAATGAAAACACAAAGCTGGACATTTACCTTTTGATGGTGGTGGGGAGTAACTATGTGCATTTTTTGAAGTATGCTACTCTTGGTTTTTCACATTTGCTGCTACTTTGTTCCACCACATTTCTCAGGAAAATATTGCACTTTTTACTGTACTACATTTATCTAATGAATTTCATTAGAGTTGCAATGATCCATTGATAAATGAAAGAACTAAAATATGCAGTTTTAAAAGATCAACTTATTGTTCATAATGTTTCATGTAAAATACTAATCTTTCCTCGATTCAGCTTCACCTGTGATGTTTTGTTAAATATGAAGATCAGATCAAATTTATGACGTATATGAAAACTGAAAAATCTCTAATAATTATTTTGAAAGCTGTATGTTTTCACTTTGTGTTGACATATAAATAAATAAATATATATTAAATATATATATAAAACCTCTGAAGGTGGTTCTTGGTAATTATTAGGGTTTAATTTCATCAACAAAATATTAAACTTTATTAGGAATCAGCAGGTTGAATAATGAAAATATCAGCTGCAGCCCTGATTTTCACATAAAAAATATGAAAATGTAATAAAACAATGCATATATTGTGCAGTAGTAAGAATTAGCCTCATCTCCACCATAATATGTCATTTAAATGTTACTGAGTTGGTCAAAAATAGTACAATACTGTAAATGTAATAATGTAATGTAAACGAGCCGAAGTGCAAAGACAGACTTTTTGCAGATACTTTTTTGCATTTTCAGTGGACGTTAAGTGTAACAGACTGTTCTTCTAGTGAAGTGTCATTGCTTTTACTAACATAAAGGACTTGTTATTGAGGAACCCATCGTAGCAGTC
Source organism: Coranthus polyacanthus (assembly GCA_037367275.1). Lineage (NCBI taxonomy): Eukaryota > Metazoa > Chordata > Actinopteri > Kurtiformes > Apogonidae > Coranthus > Coranthus polyacanthus. Next base: position 17,931,964 of record JAPQRN010000008.1, on the reverse strand, counting down.
CTGATTCGATTTGTCCGTCTGCTAATGTTTAGAGGAGACGGGACTTTAACTGGACTAAATCAGACCATTGATTTTACTTCAAAGAATAGATCCAGCTACTGTAATTGCTTCGAGTCAGCGAGAGGGAATGGGCACAGTTGTGGTTGTTATTTTTCATTTGAAATGTGCAGGTGTTAAAAGTGTTTTGGGGTTTTTTTGGTTTAGTTTTTTTGGTTGGTGTTTGTTCTTTCACTTGTGGACAGACCAGCTGTGTGACGTCGGGTCAGCCAGGTCGAGAGTTTAAAAAAAAACAAAACACGATGAGCTCCACCGTCGCGGCTCAACACCGCTGTCTGCATCTGAATTAGACTGTAACTCTTCCTCATCCAGTGCACACATAATACCACAGAGGTTTAATTAAGTGAGTGAGGTTTTTTGTCATACTTGGCAGCACTCCGCTGATCTCGAAGCATTTAGGATTCATTGATCCACATTCAAGTGTTATGTGGGGATTCATGTCCGTTTGCCAGCTTCTGCAGTCATAATGTGCATCTTATAGACTCCAATGCACTTGTGAAATACTTATCTCATTTAGAAGGTTATCTGTAGCCCCAGGTGCTGATGTGAAAACTGATAGAGTCGACGCTAAAGTCCACACACTAAATGCTGCGGTAGCTTTTCTTTCTTCCTCCAAATGCTGATAAACGCAGATGCTGGCAGGAGCAAAGGGAGGCTGCTGGCTACCACATGTTAATGTGTTGCTTGTGTATTCACGGATATTGGACCAAATCAAAATCGCAAACTTGAGCTCGGGCTGGGTGATAAGGCCAAAAGATTAAATCTGGAATTTAGTTTTTTTTTTCAGTGTTATGGAGGTTTCACTATTGTAGCCAGTTTTTCTGTCTCCATGAAAAAGCAAACAAACAGGTTGCATTTTGATATATTCTGTAGAGCAAGAAAGGCCTCCAGAGGAAGCATGACTCTCGATTCTACGATTCAGGCATTGTTCACGTCAGTCAGTCAGTCAGTCAGTCAGTCAGTCAGTCAGTCAGTCAGTCAGTCAGTCAGTCAGTCAGTCTCTGTCTCTGTCTCTGTCTCTGTCTCTGTCTCTGTCTCTGTCTCTGTCTCTGTCTCTGTCTCTGTCTCTGTCTCTCTCTCTGTCTCTCTCTCTGTCTCTCTCTCTGTCTCTCTCTCTGTAACCGCTTAATCCTCCTCTGGAGGGTCGCGGGGGGCTGGAGCCGATCCCAGCCGACATTGGGCGAAGGCGGG
>JAPQRN010000008.1:17883962-17894150 GCA_037367275.1 Coranthus polyacanthus | reverse complement strand
AGGCACCATCAAAGCAGATGGGTAGGCATGATTAAAGGCGGTCTCAAGTGCCAGTAAAGTGATTTACCAAGCGAGCTGCTTTCATTCGACCTTGTGCACACACTACTGCTACGAAATCACCCTGATTAAGGCTATAATGTGCTGTAGTTTAATGACAATTCAGTGTTTGACTTACATTTCTCAGAGAGGCTTATAAAAAAAATAAAGATATTAGCTGACAGTTGACTGGTGTCAATGAGAGAGATTAGGTCTGTGATCGAATTTGGTTGACATTTCTCCCTGCTCCAGTCGAACTGTGATTATATACACGGTGGCGGTGTGCGATGAAAGTAACTGCACATTTCTTTAACACCTTTTTCTGAGTCTCACACAGCTTCTGTAAACTGTTAGATGGAGTTCAGATATCTCACAGTCATGATGTGGTCACACTCCGATGACAGGAATATCATGTTACTTGCTAATGTCTTGTTAACGGAGTCATATCAGTTCCCCCTGGCAGGAAATGACGGTGCACTTATTGTGTATTACCAAAGACGGTTACGAACGAGCCACGTATCTTGTGAACATGCTGACATTTTTCAGACAAAACAGATCAGGAGAAAACTGACTTAGTTTGAGGCCTGTCGCTGTGTCAGCCACAAACTCTTGCAAGATCTGGCAACACAAATCTCATCTAAAGGAGGAAAAAAAGAGTGGCGGGAAAAAAAAATACTTGGAGAAGAAGTAATATTATTATATAATAATATTATATATAATAAATCGAGCAAAAATGTCTCTGAAATGAAAAAAATATGTATAAGTTATTATTATATAATACTTGTAGTTAATTTAGTTGTTTTTGACTGTATTTACTTAACTTCTGTGTGAATGTGTTCACTTCCTGGTGCCGCCCAAATGAGCATGTATGTGTCCTAAAACTTTTGGTGAGCAGGTGACCTGAGGCTGCGCTGTCACTGGACGATTAAAGAATCAGCTAGGGTCGCAAGCAGTCGCGATTTGGCATTGTCACCTGGGAGATCGGGGTTTGACCCTTGCGAGTAAACCCTAAAACGCAGGCGGAGTTTAGCCACACATTAAAATCAAAGACTTATGACATGTCAACACACATACTATGACCTGTACGCAAACTGACAACTGCTGTGTTCATATTCAGTCTTGTTTAGCACCAGCTGCCACTGGTTAGCAGTAAAAAAAAAAAAGTATTATTGGCACATTATTATTGTAATATAATATTACAATCAGTGGATTATTATTTTATTCAAACCATATTAATCTACTTTCACTCATCCACACGACGTCCACGTAGGAGACCGTTTTATATCTCTGGCAAAGCGTACGCTGCACCATCTTTGTCTATAAAGGATCTTTACTGGTACAATCAGGATTGTATTTAATGAAGTCAAATGTTTTCTCATTATTTTTGTTTGCTTTTTGTATCTTGTCAACATCTGGCCCATTAACTCGTCTGTTCAGAGATGCCTCCTGCTTCTCACCGAGAGGAGGCCGTTCATCGTCTCGGTTAGACATTAAAGGTTATTTTTTCAAATGGCCCCCGAGGCAAGAAAGTAAGTGGGAGCTGTGTTTCTCTGCTGGGAAAGATAGAGACGGCAAGCGAGGGAGAGGAGATGTGAGAAGAAAAGTGTTAAAGGTTACACAAGTGGAAAAGAGGATGATAATTAATTCATGATTGAGATGTGTGTGAGACTCAGGTGGAAGAAGAAGTTATGATAATGAATGTGAGATTGTTGCATCGGGCACAGTAAACAATGTGGTAAAGTGTAAATATCATGTGAGAGTGGACTATCTAATTTACACATCAGAGACAAGGAAAGGATACAGTTAAGTACAGAAATGGGGGTTTATCACAATGTACAGTTTCGACAATACACACACACACACACAGACACACAAAGACACAGTGTTAAGTGTCAAGGCGAAGACTTCCCGACGCCTTCTTTCACCACCTTTTTCAGAAGTTGTCCCTCGCAGTGTTGGTTATCCTTTCAGAGCAGGTATTCATTTACTCATCAGCCAAGGTCCTTGTCATAAGAGACTGGATGTTATGTGAGAGCAGATGTTAAATAGACGTCTGGCTGTCTGAATGAGAGCGCAAAAGAGAAAGATACAGGCTGTTACGAAGTTAATCATTACTGTCTCTACAGCCAACGTTATCACCCTGTTGTTTAACTCTGCCCGGTTATCTTTTGGCTAATGCACACACGATAATTGCATGAATGATTAACAGAAACGATGATGCTGGAACATTATATTTAACCAACTAAAATAAAAAGCATAATAAAGATCCTTGGCCAACAACTCCTTCAACCTGCGATACAATCCATAGGAGCTTTTCTTCTGTTTGTGCACCTCAACACTAGAAGATAAATGGCGCAGATAATGTTAGAATGTTACAAATCAGTTTCAGTGACAGTGTTAGGATAAAGGTTTGGTTAGGTTTAGGCACAAAAACAGCTTGGTTTCTCAAGTGATCGCGTTTGGGGTTAAAGTACAGTACCGTGCATCAACAGCCACGAGCTTTTTACAGGGTTGTAATGAGCTAACAGGAAGTTAAGATAACAGGAAGTACGCTGTGTACTGTATTAAAAACACAAAAAAATAATGAGAACTAAATGGTTTCTGCAGGAAAAAGTCAGTATTTAGTCACTGCCGTTCCCATAACGAAAAGTAGCCCGAACACAAATACATGCTCCTATATGTTTAGGCTAATTGACAGTTTAAAAGTTCACTATGTAACATTTGTACATGCTCATGTGCTTACGTGAAGTTTGTGTTGGAGTCGGTGTTGCTGTGGGAGCCGGACGTCTGTTAACAGCTCACTGCCTTTCTAAGTGAACAGCAGCTACAGGAGTGTTGCACACTGTTGCAACTGCAGAGGAGCAGAAGAAGACACAAGCGTGCGTGAACCTTCCATAGTGCACCTTTTAAACTGGCTCTTATTTGAGAATAAATTAAACATTAATTCATGTGTTTTCAGTATTTCAAAGACAAAAATACAAGCCCTTACACCCAGCAAAATAGAAATTACAAAAGTAATTAAATACATATTTTAAATGTGTTTAGATGCTGCCCATCTCTGATAAGACTGGATGCACAAATATAAAATGGTTTTTTACAGAAGGGAAGTCGGGTTTTCTCTCTCTTTCTGTTTCAAAGAGGAAACCCTACGTTGCACTTACTGTACGTAGATAAATATAGTTCTAGTTGCATAATAATAACTCTGTGCTGCTGTGATCTTATGTGTTTGTCTTTATCTTTTTGTTTGAACTGTCTGTTCTCAGATCTGGTTGGTTTATTGTCCAGAAGAAGAAGTCCAAACAACAGCCATGACCATGAACCAAAGCAAAATAAAAACATTAAACATTAGAGACAAAGTGAGAGATCTGAATTAAAGTGCTGCTCTGGGAGAATTATTTAAAGAAAAAAAAAAACAACTTCAATGCAGAAGACAAGGACAGTATGTGCCTTTTGGTTAGATTGAATATAAAAGCTTGAGAGAAGTTGTGCCGTTCACAGACGGAACAATAGGATGGAGGGCAGAGATGGACATTGAATTTGCATTGATTAGTGTCAGGCCATGAGCTATATATTTCCCTTCAGTTAGAAATTCAATCAATATGTAATTAGTTTCTTGTTGAAGCTACCGCCCACCCTGTGTCTTTACATTAGCAGCCTAAACGCAATCTCCAACTCAATAACCCATTTTTTTACTCTCACGTCAGGTCTGCATGTTTGTTTGAGCGCTGGGATGACTTAAGAAGATAATGCTCTGTTTTTCCAGTTTTAAACCGCTTGCTTTTGATAGTCACTGTTTTCGTAAGTAATATAGATTTAACGGCTGAGTTGTGGAAAGATAGGGCTTAGTCAGATAATTATAAACTTGTTTAGAAAATAAAATAAAGATGTGAACAGGAAAAATGTTACAAAGCGTTCATTTTAAACATCCATCGCAGTTTAGAGAGATTTCTTGGTTCACTTTCATGCTGAAAAATACTATAACAAACAAACCGCTAGCCTTTTGATCTTATAGACAAGGGGCAACAACCACAGCTTAAAACTGAAATCAATGTGGGAGAGTCTTGAGGTGTAATCTCATTGAAGATTAAAAAAAAACTGAGCGCCTCTCTAGTAGAAATACTAAGTAGGTAATTTTTTCCAGGAGTCATTCTGGTCTTATTCACTTTATTTCAACCCTCTAGTAGGTGCACTCGTGGTCATTTAAATGATCCCTACGCTTGTAATAGTTTAGGGCTGCTAGACGTATTCGATACCTGCTGTGTTGGACTTCGACTGACAGGAGCTTCTGTTGTTCGAGTAAAAAGGATTTCCCACTGACAAACAGGTCTACGGTAGTTGTGGTTAAGAAATTACACTAACGAGATCACTGAAGGATTTTGTTACACACGAGAAGTTTACCAGTACTTAATTAGCCTACAATGCATGGCCTGTTAGCTCAACTTAGATACATTAGATAATCTTAGCATCAGTTCTTAGGTCTATCAGTGAACCTGCTTATTAAGCCAGCTAGATCGAATTAGTGTGTATTATACATTACTACTTTCGAAACTCGACTGTATTCAATTGTGTGGAGTTTAACATAAACAGTGTTACTTAACAGTGTGGTCGGTGTTTTCATTAGCTTCCATCCACTTACGGTCTAAATATGGTCAATAGATGGTGTGATGGCGGCTGCCTCACTTCTTTTATACACTCTATGCTTACAGACTTGATGTTTACAACATGAATATTACACTTTTTGAAATGTTTTTGTACCGGCCTGAATGTCTAATAACCCCTCATGTAGGCAATTAGGTTACAATTGTTTACAACTGTGTTTATTGCTCTGTCGTGACTTCACTGCGGTGTTTTTTGCAGATTTCAGCAATCTATGTGAGGACAGTCAAGTCCTAACTGATGCAATCAAACCAAGATAATAAGACTCAAGTTGTAATAAACCAGAATTGTCTTTACAAATCCAAGAGTGTTCCAAGTAGTCGTTCCTGTTCTCCATTTGAGATAAAAGACCTATAATCCATGTTGTCAGAATCTGCAGATAGTTGATGTTGGTGTTCTGATGAAGGCGTTCTGTTTATAACCTGTCTGTGACGTCTGTAGCCTCACGTCCTCCAGCTGTGCCTCATTCTTCATAACTCTCCCTCTGTCTCACCAGCAGCGTTGCATTTTGCTTGCTCTGTGCTGCACTGAGACAGATTTTGCACTGTTTTTAATCAGATGGATTAACCGCCACTATTATGTTTTTTTTTTTTCCTTTTATATCATCCTGTGCATCAGTGCGTGACTTGATTTCACTCTTTCTGTTAAGATCAGACTGACGGTGGTAAGAGTCTAATAAATCTCACCGCGCAGGCCCACCATGATTTGCTCTGGCAACACAGGGAATATGATTTAAAATGGGTTGTTGAATAATGCAGTGGGTATTTTACTTCTAATATTTGAATGTTTGATTGTATTGCCTGCTCTAACTCTTCTTTTTCTTTTTTCTCTTTTGTTTTTCAGGCGGGGAGCCCGACTTCTGTCAACGCCCCTTGCAGCTTCTCGAGAACATCAGTTTCTCCTTCCAGTCAGGACATCTGCAGGTAAAGACCTCGACATCCCCTCACACTTTATGGGCCTTTTCACACCTGAAAGAAGGAACCAAAGTTCATGTTTTGGTTACACTGTATACATTTGATCACGTTAGTGTTTGTTTCACACCGCAATTTTACAAGCGCACTAAAGAACTTCGCATGACAAACCTATGTCCTGTCGTCATCACATACGTGGGCTGCGTCTCCCTGTACTTGACACTGATTGGTTGTTAGACAGATATGCATCTTACGGTGGTGTGTTTACAATTTGGTGGGGAGCCTTTTCTGTTTGAATGGAGTTCCTAATTAGACTTTTAATTACTTCATCGGGTCATGTTTCTATTAAAAACGTCGCCTCCTCCTCCCCCTCTCCCCACGGCTCATTTTTCCTCCTTCTGGTTCTTTTTCTTTTTAATGGCTGACGATAGCTGCTATAACTTCATGTAATTGGTCCAAAAGAACAAGCCATCCACATAAATGTTTTTTTTTTTTCGAAGATTCGGCTTCTGGGTCTGGACCGTGGTGCAGTTTTGATTCAGAAAGTCCAGAACAAACAAGTTAGGTGTGAAAGTGCCCTGTATCTCACCTCTGTGAGCTTACTGTTTGCCTCGCTGCACTTTTTCTGACCCTAGTGTTGCTTTAACAGTGATATGAACCTGAGAAAAAGTAATATAATTTATCTTATTACTATCAGTTGCTTTATTGTCTGGAGTACACTATCACAGTGTGGTGTAGCCATAGTTGCTTTACCCTGTTATAAACTTCAGAAAATCTTTTCAGGGCAAGGCAAAGTCCCTGAAACCCTTCTTTTCCCAAGTTTCCTTTGTTTTCAAATGCATGACGTCTTTTTCATTTCTCTTCTTTGTCCTTTTCTGTTACTTCTCCTCTTCTCCTTCCACCTTTTGTTGTATCACATGCTCCTCTTTCAAAAACACACACATACACAAACACATTCACATCAACAGTCAGGATCAGGACTGTCCAAAGCAGACGGCTGTAGTTCTTTTGAATTCAAACGGTAAAACCTGTCAGGATACAGGAAGTGTTTCAATTACCACCCTCTGCATAGATGGACAGTTGAAACCTGCCAAACAGCGAGACTGGCTCTCCCTGCTTCGGCCCTCATCTGTCAACATCCGCCCAAATGGCTCACTCAGATTTTCTGTGTCGCTGAACGATGTCGGACAGCGTGTGGATAGTCTCTGTCGTGGGCTGAACTTTATCGATCGCACATGCTCCGAGGGAGAGCTGGAGCTGAAGCCTGAGCAGCCACGCGGCACGGATCGAAGGGCGCACACACTCAACGGCAAGCTGGCCTCTGCACCCACACACCAGACCCCAAATCCAGCCTCTTCAACACGCACCCACACCCACCTGGTCCCCTCCTTCACCAATAACTACAAATACATGCTGGTCGTCCCTCCTGCCCATTGTCTCCCATCTGACCCAGTCAGCAGTAACCACCTCCTCCACCCTCATCACCCTCCCAGCTCCAATTTTCTGCGTCGTTTCCTTCCCTTCTCTCGATCCTCTACCTCGGCCAGCCTGCAGTGCTCCGAGCTGGGCAGCTACACCTCCCATCTCCACATTACCAAGTCCTCCAGCGCCCTGCATGAAGGCAGCGAGGCCGGGTTCGGCCCCGAGGACTTACTGGGAGATGACGACGTGTTTGAGGAGGACCACCCCGCTCCAGCTCCCAGGGGAACGAGCCATCTGGAGACCCCAGATACAGGCATCAAGACTGGGTCGTGCAGTCTCCAAGCTCCCATGTGCTATATGGACGAGGACAGTGATCTGGATTGCTGCGTGACTCCTCTGTCTGAGAAAACTGAGCCGTTGTCGCCCTACTCACTGTCCGGGGACTGCTGCAGGTGGGTGACTGTGGGTGACTGTCTGGATGGTGTAGTCCACATCCACCAATGGTAGAGTGTGCAATGGTAGAGTCCAGACCACCCCTGTGCCGTGACGTGGCAGTGAACCTCAGCGTATTGTAGAGAGCTTTTCACCCTTGTAGTGTGCAGCTAGTCTCTGCATATGTATCTCCACACTTCATTTTCTGGAGAAAGGTCTGTTTGAACCCATTGTCATTCTGGAATACATATAGTCTTGGGTGACACTAAGCCAAGGATCTTCGCAAAATTAGGTCAGGAGTTTTTTTTTTTTGCACGTGGGGAAGCAAACCACAGCATTAAAATGGCTAAATTCCACCTACAGAAAATGCCACATAAAACGATGTGTTTTTGCCATTTTCTGTGTGTACTCACAGTTCAGAAGTCCTTTCACGTATCGAGGGCGACTTTGAAAATAGTAACGCATAGATAGTGGAAGGGAGGAGAATGCCGACTTAAATAGTCATCTACTGGCAAAACACAGTGGAGCTGTTAACCAGAGAAGTGCAGGGATATGCTTCAGTCCACACACACCGCTACCCCACATATACCTCCTCCACAGATGCCCTGAACCAACCCTGTGTATGTGTGTGTCCTGAACAGAAATCTGACTTCATTTAATTTCATGTCATTTCATTTCACTTTTTGTTATCTCAGTGCACTGCCCTGTTTTTCATTACACTGTCAAACCGTGTTTGTTCAAAATAATTTTTCGTTGTTGCCAGATCGATGAAGCATTAAAGGGTTTTATTACATGGGCTGAAAGATTTGTGATTGATTCGGCCCGTACGATTCGGCTTTGCGGTAAAAGCCCCAGAGAGAGACATTTAGAGGCAGGAGTATACAGTGTTAAAGAAAAAGATACAGAGACAGAGCAGTTTGGGTAGAAAATGTAATAGTATTGAGGTGCGGAGTGTGTCTGAGAAATTGTGGGACAGAGGCAGACAGGGGCAATAAAGAGCAATGAATCAACAACGGGGTCTGCCAGATTGGGTCAGAGCGACTGTCATCATTCGTTGTGCACGTGGCAGCCTGCGTGCGGTCTCATTGGCCGAGGCCGGTAGGACAGTTTGTAATGTCTGATTACAAAGCAGCCCCTGCAGATGAAGCTTACAGAATTAAACCTATAGTTTGTTTGCTCTGAGCTGAATCAGTGGATGAGTTTTTCCTCTCGGTTCAGTGTCTTTTGACCAGGGAAAAAAAAAACCCACACAAAATGCTTCACTAAAAGCATCTTCTGATTTTTTTTTTTTTTTTTGATGTCATTGGAGTAGAGGTGACGTCTGGGTTAGGTGAGCAAGAAAATAAACACTGAGAGATGGTCTTAGATTTCTCTGAATTGTCCCATATTTTCGAAGAAGGTAATAATCTTTATTACTAGGTCCTGGTCTCTAGTGTTGGGAGGGTTTATTTTAAAATGAATACATGCCTTTAAATGCAACACATTCTTTTAGATTACTCAAAATAAGTAGACAGATAAGTATGCCAGACAGTGTCCACATTGTCTGGCATACTTATTGCATGTATCAGTGTGAAATAATGTGGCACTCACACAACACTAGATCACTCTGAATGTATCTGAACACTTACAGATATATTTAAACAACACCAGCAGCGTGATGTTTCAAGTGAAAAAAGGATGACGGCCAATTTTTTCCTCTAAGTTTTATTTTCCCACTGAATCAAGTTAGAGTGAAAATCAGCCAAGAAAGATGAAAATAAAACAGTGAAATTACAGTTCAATAGTAGAACGTGTTGTTTTCACTTAATTCCTGAATGTGTTATGTTGTCTTGCTTCTAATCCTCTTAAAATAACAATGCCGGCTGAAAAAGCTGTTCCTGTCTTCTCTGTTTTGAGCGTGAAATGAGTGAAAAAGACCTGAATTTACTGTTGAAAGAAAAGTGCAGTTACTCGTACTTTGTATTCTAAACACGTAACAGCATTACATGTATTATGTTACTTCCCAAGACTTCTGGTCTGGCGGTGATTCATTATCCAACTAGTTTCAAGCAGCAGTTGATTTCAGTCATACGCATCGCTGTCTGCAAAGGTCACCTGGCTACGGGAGCAGTTTAGTACCAATATAGTTGGATTAGGTCAACATCAGATCACATTCTCATCAAAAAAAAAAAGCACAGTTCCACAGCTCATTTGTGACTGGACCGAGACCACTTCTTACAAACTGTGTAGTTGTTTCAATCCGGAGTCATCAGTGTAGGTTTAAAAACACCCTTCTCAGCGCAACAAAGGCGGGATTGAGCCCTTGTCAGGTCCAGTATCTGTCTGCCAATGCTTCACTTGGCAAGAGTTCAGTGGATTGGTTGGATGTGAAGCCATTAACACGCTGGAGTGCCAATTATATATGCCTGTCTTTTTTTTCCTCCCGAGCTACATGTAGTCTGTTTCAGATTAAACAGTCTTATACGTCAGCTGTGGTGTGATGGAGCACCGGGGAGAACCACAAGCTTAGAAATGGCGAGGTGAAGTCCAGAGATCAGGAGGCAGATTATTGGCTCCAAATAGCTCACGTAGTCTCCGACAGCACACACGCATACACACAAACAAGCATATCGTGCCAGCCTTCAGCTGTCAGGTGGCCTGAAGCGTGAGCGCTGAACAAACTGTGACCTTACCTGTGTGTGCGTGTGTGCGTGTGTGTGTGTGTGTGTGTGTGTGTGTGTGTGTGTGTGTG
>JAPQRN010000008.1:17862329-17873746 GCA_037367275.1 Coranthus polyacanthus | reverse complement strand
CATACATTACAAATGAGTAAATACAATATCCAGTTATATACAATAAGGGAAGATTATTATTATTATTATTATTATTATTATTAGATTCCAGTGCAAATTTAGAGGCATTCACACTGAACAAGAGTATTTTTTAGTTGCACTAAAAAGACAGAGAATGCTGTTGCACGATGTCTTACATCTGCAACTGTTGGGTGGGGTCAGCGGGTGAAATGGACAGAGATGGGGAAATAAAAATTACTTAGACTAATACTCTGTTCCTGTACTTAATACTCAAGTATCTGTAGTTTACTTGTGTATTTTTATTTTTCTGACAACTTTTTACTTTTACTTCCTATATTTTAACACTAATATTTGTACTTTCTACCCCTTACACTTTCAATTTGAGTGGCATTATCAATTCTTTTTATTCTGCGTCATTACGCGCCTTCCCGACGTTAAGACCGAGTTCGAGCTAAATGGGTGAGACAGTGCTACAGAAAAGACGAGCCCCGGGTGCGTCCTTCGGTGCGTATCACGAACGATAAACCTAACAAGACAAAAAAAAAAGATGTAAAAGACATAAAGGATGAAACGGACAATAAAAAAAGACTGGACTGCAGAGAAAAGGCGTCATAATGTTTAGAGTTCTGCTGAGCACACTAAAAACTGATTTGCACATTGATGGCATTGAACAGTCTTCAAATTATATTATTATCACATGAGATTCTGTCAGCTCTGCACGGCAACACTTTTACTTTAATACTTTGATTACATTCCAGAGCCTGTGCTTTGTCACTTTGACTGCAGTAAAGAAGCTGAATCTGTACTTCTACATTTACCAGAGTCTTTTTTTTCACACAAGTATCTGTACTTCATCCAACCATAGATGTATTATCCAACCTGGAAACTCCAAATGGGAAAAATCATGTACCCAGAGTTCACGAGAAGGAGATAATCTGATGTCACTCAATGTAGCAGCGTCCACGAAAAGTGAACATGGTGCACGGAGCTCACTGTGAATTCTAAGTAGATGATTAACTTATGAATAAAATAAGACTGATTACCAATGCAGAGTGGGGACACGATTACTGGAAAATGTTAGGGTTGGAGAGAATTGACACAACACGTTTGGCGTCCTGAGTTGTGGTACGCTCATAGCTTATACACTGGAACTTCTTCCCTGGATATTTCCGACCTCCAATATGAATCCAACGCAGCATTAGAAGCAGGATTCGTGATCATGATCCGATATGTATCAAAAAGACGGTTCAGAAACAAGACGGTGCATGGGTTGCACCACTGTCCTGCCCCTGTTGGAGACTAGTGGCAGATCCCGTCCCACATATCATCTGAACTTTTTGATATTAAAGTCACTTTTACAGACTCACAGGTCAGAGGAAAATGGACTTTGGTTGAGGCCTGTTTCTGTGAGATGCGGCAACACAAATCTTGACTAAAGGGGGTAGAAATTAGTTGGAAAACAAAGCTAATTAGAATTACTTTATTTAGCCCTTTTTAATCTACGTTCATTCACCCTCACAACGTTCTCAGTCCTTCTGACCACACCCACTCAGCAGACAGGACCGTTTCCAGTGCATCTTCTTTGTTATAGAGGATCTTTGATGTAACTTTCAACATGTGTGATGTGAGTAACTGAAGCCATCACTGCAAAAAGACTTAATATACTCTTCTAGGTGTAGTGTAAAACTTTTGTCCAGTAGTTCAACTTTTGAATAGTTTTTGTCAAAAAAAAAACATATAGTGGCAAATTATTATTCAGAGCAGCAGTTTTTAAAAGTCTGGAGGATATTTTTAAGAGGATTCAAGTTGGCTTCATTCCTTTACTGGAACCTGGCCTTTGATTGCGACTTTCCTCCCCTTTGTACTCACTCTGCCAAGAGGAATTATGTAGTATTGGATCTAGATCACAGTAGCTGAATGCTCCCCCCATTAAATATTTAACTCACACTCTGAGCTGCTCTAAAACACGCGGAGAAAGCCAACAGCCGGCAGATTAATTGCTTTTAAGTGTTTGTGTCTGTGTTTGAAATGCATCCTCTTTGTCCTTTTTGACCTCCGCAAATGTCACTGTTCGGTTTTCCACAGTGGGAGAAGCTACAGATGACGGCGAGCGAGAGAAGGAAGATCATGTGCTCGGTCACCTTCCACGTCATCGCTATCACCTGCGTGGTGTGGTCGCTGTACGTGCTCATCGACAGGACGGCAGAGGAGATCAAGCAAGGTCAGCGCCGACGCACACTCCGACTGTCGCACACCTTGTGATCAGCGTTAGAGCGTAGTGTTGTAAAGTAACATCCCATCTGTTACATCACCCATTCATCCACACCGTCCTCAAGTCATTCATGTACAGTATTTAAGGACAAATCTGCATAAGTCTAGTGTTTGTTGAGTGGTGTGAATAGTACGCAGCGTTTCCCAAAGACACTGGAGCATAAGTGGGTGTAAATCACTCTGCCTCATTCTCACAGTGGCTCCGTGGGCTTTGGCTCACACTGAACAAATATGTAGGAGAGTTTGCAGATGTTTTTTTTTTCCCAGAGTGCTTTTTGGACTTTCAGTTCTTTGACTTTCAGACCCGTATCATACAGATAAAAGAGCGAAGCGAGGTAAAAGATGAAAGAGAAGATGGAAAGAGATTTTAAAAAATGGATATTTACACTCATTGCTCTGAAAATTGAGGTTCAGATTCAGACGTAAGGGTGAAGTTTTGGTCCAGAGGACGGCGAAGTTGTAGTCAATCAAAAGGAAAAGAGTGCATGTTCATTTTTATGATCGAGTGCATTCATAATTATGTTTTAGGGTGAATGTACAGACAGTGTAGTGGACACTGAGTAAAATCCAGGAGTCAGTTGATAATAGTGGCTGGAATGTAATAATCAAGTAACACACACTTGTCCTAATGTTTTTGTTTCAATTAAAGGGGAGCTCCTGTGTTTTAAGGTTAATCCTAAAGGAAATTCTTGTGCCATATGTTGCTCAAACAATTTACAAAAAACAGTAAAAGCTGAAAGTATGAATAGTAGCAATAAATATAAGAAATCAGTCAAACATAAATAGACTAATAGCAACAAATTATTATTTTTAGTATTTTGACAATTAATCAGTGAATTGTTCTCTCGATAAAATACCCCAGAATAACATAACGTTTGTGTTGGAGTCTGTGTCATGCTGAGGGATGGTCATTTGTGGCGTTTGCTAATTGAATTTCTAAGATTAGAAAGCCTGTACGCTGATCTCTACGTAGAGGACTCCGATTGGTTCGGATTTTCTGTCAAAATCCTTACACTCGCTTCCATGTTCTTCAGAGCTTCTCCTCTGCTCGTCTGCCGCTGCACCAGTGCGCAGCGCTAGCTACTAGCTTAGAAATGGAGTCAACAACATCAACAAAGGAAAAACAAAAACAGACTCCAGCAGAAACTAATTGCCTTTTTGTCAGTAAAGTAATGGGTTGTCGACTAATGGCTGCAGCTTTAGAAAGGAGCACTGTCCAACCTGTGAAGACGTTGAATCCATAGTTTGTTTTTGAAAGTTTTTATGCTTTTGTGCAGCGTCATTACCTTGTGATTGTTTTACCCTTATTTATTCGTGCGTTTATCACTAACAGTTCCATTTGAGTGTTTTCAAGTATAATTAGCATCTTATCCACTGTGTGCATTGCCATAAATACAGTCTAGAAAATAAAATGAAATCAGCTGGAGTTCATGGAGGGTGAAGTCTACCTCTAGAGGAGTTTGTAGCCGGTAGTATGATGTTGATGTTAATCAACTGTATAAAATGAGCTTCTGATTTTGTCCCCTGTTTTTTGTAATACCGTCTTCCGAGTTGAATATGACTTTGCTAAACTGGAACCTGCTGGAAATTATAATCCAGCTAGTAGTCCACGGGACACTGTAGTCTCTTAAGAACCCCAAAACAATGAGAAAATAGGACAGCAAGCTTTAGCAGCTCTTTACTGCCTTTGACTGAATAACAGTACTATTGACACAGTCCTTCTCAGAGTGCGGCGCTCTCACTCGCCGGACTAAAAATGGAGAGGTCTGCTTTCGACACGAGCTGTTGTAGCATCCCCTGGCACTACGTCGACTGCCCGCCGTTGCTTTCTGGCGCGTTCGGTGCTTCAGAGACAGTGTACAGATGGAAGAGCAGGCTGTGCCTGTTTAGCCCAACCTGATGATTCAGACTTGTTAGAGTCTCTTGGTGCTGTCAGGTTTAATCACCATGGAGATGCCAAATAGCTCCTCATCAGTCCTGTTTGTTCTCTGCCAATGCCTCTTCTCTCATTTTGCTGCCGAGTTTCACTCTGAACACAATGAAATGTATTTTATTGTCTAGATTAATTGTTTGACTGCATGTTGAATTCATCGTAAAGTGTCAAACTGTAACATGTGTGCTCCAGTTTTCTGCCCTTTACCTTTTCTTATCAATCTGTTTTTGTGTCTTTGGTAATACATGATACTTACACTCTCTTTACTCATGCAGCCGGAAGAATCCCAGGTAAACTTTTCACCTTTGACCTTTAAATTGTGTTTCCCCCCCGTCAGCCTTTCTGACAGGTGTATCCAGTTTTTTCCAACTACACTTTATATCCTTTTCCTTCCCTTTTCACCTTTTATTTCAGGATAAAGATAAAAAAACGTTTCACCTTTTTAAATGCTGTTGTCATATTTACCGTATTATTGTTTTGATCTAATGAACAGACAGAGTGGAGGGACATGCTGTGATTTATTTGCTGTCCTATACTTGTGACAGTGGGTTTGGATTAAAACAAACTCCGACATTTTCACACAACACAGAGGAAGTATTAATCTCATCTCATAAACTTTGCTAAAGCATCTGATTGCACAGTCCTGCATAAAAGCATTATATAATATCTTACTCACCATGTTATTTTAAAACCCAGACATTTCATTTTATTTCTGATTTCTACTCACTCAAATGTAGACTTCTTCCGCACTTTATCTCAAACAAATTAAAAAAGAACAGAGAAGGTGAAAAGACTCGAGGGCAGCAGGTCAGCAGCATTTTTCTGCTCTTTCATTTCAACATCCTTTGTCTGTATCTAATTTTTCTTTTGGTGATGCTGCAGCGTGTTAAACATTTCCAAATTGCAAAATTTTAGGCCTCTTACTGGAAAAGCCCTGTGCTTGAGGGTTTTTCCAATTTTAAGAAATACTGCAACTTCTATGCAAACACTCGAGAGTACGCATATTTCATCACATTTACTGGAAGTCATAAACATTTCAAGTTATTGTTAAGCATTTTGTATAATTTGGGTGGTGTATTCTAACATTCCAGGAAATCATTTTTGTCTGTAACAACTTGTAGTCCTACTTAGAAAATATTACAATGAAACTTGTGATTCTACTCAAAACAAGTAAGGGCTACAATGAATAAAACTTCAGTGTAATGGCTCGTTGTTTGCTCGTCACTGGCGTCAGATCGCCTTTACTAACGTCAACATTTAACGTTATGAATGAAATGACATAACGTGAATATACGTCACTAAAAGGAACGCGAAACTCATGATTTCTGCTCGAGTCACATCAGATCCATTTTCATCAGCAGTGGTGATGAAAACAACAACTCCCATGATCCTACGCTACTTCTCGCTGTCACCTACTTCAGCGCCTTTTTTTATTCTTTCGATTGAGAGAAAGTCAGCGGCAGTATTTACGTACTGTGGCTGAAACAGACTTTTGTAGTACTGGTACAACTTTGACAAAAACAAATGATGTGATCCATTAACTATAACAATTTAAAATCCTCACAATGTTCACACCATTCATTTACAGAATGTATTAAAACCATTAGGTTACTATGCGCTTTGTAAAAGTATTACGTGCTTTAATAAAGTAAGGCATGTGTAGAATATAAATTGTTTCAAACCTGAAAAAAACATGTCTTAAAATTAGCTTATTTCCTAGAGAATACAAATTTCATACAGTGTAATGATGTCCATTTGTCTTTCACATCATAATGTATATTACATTATATGTTACCTGCATAGTTTCCTTCTGAAAGGGCATCTTACTCAAGGTTGATGTGTTGAATGATTCACTGAGAAATCTATTAAATTTGCAGCAGCCATTCTCCTCCTTCCCCTGTTTTTGCTCTTTTGTATTTTGACCTTTTTCACCTCTTGTACTTGAATTTAGATACAGTGCATCTGCTAGACTTTAGAAGAGTGAATTTGTTTTTCGCGGTAAATTCCAAGGCCGCTCTTTAACGTCTGCACATTTTCTTCTGTCTTCTGCTCCTCAGGGATCCTGGAGTGGCCCTTCTGGACCAAACTGGTGGTGGTGGCTATCGGCTTTACAGGCGGACTGGTGTTCATGTACGTGCAGTGCAAAGTCTACATCCATCTATGGAGGAGACTCAAGGCTTACAACCGCGTCATATACGTCCAGAATCGACCGGACACGTGTAAAAAGCTGGCGCTGGAGAAGCCGCCGCTCATGGAGCCGAGTCTGGAGAACAAAGAGGTTCTGGCCCCCACCCAGTCGGACACAAACTCGTCCCAGTACACAGAGACAGAGGACTACAGTATGGAGGTGCTTAATGTGTGACCGCCAACCAGTCCACGCCATCCTAAACTATAACACACACAGACACACAGGCCCACAGGGAAGAGTAGCAGTCGTGGAAATGCTTGCTAAGTGAAGAATCATCTGCCACACCCCGTCATGTAATCAGACTGACCCTCTCTGGTCTCCTACATTTTTCATTTACAGACAGACTACCTATGGAACCAGTTTTTGTATCTAAATTCCTCCTCTTTTCCAGACATTTTCCCCTTCCTCAAACCCCTCGACCCAAACTCTCTCTCCTCCTTTTTTCTCCTGGACTGTTTTTCACTGTAAATGTCAGAAGAGGCCTGAAGCATTACAACTACACAACTACACAGTCACACTCACACTCTCTTACATGTCCACCTCTGGGAGAGCAGAACTGAGACAAACAGACTCACAAACATCTCCAGAAGGTCTATACATCTCTGATGCGTGGTTTGTTTGCTTGTGGATTTGTTCGATTCGTTTGTTTTTACCTCCTATGAGTCATGGGCTAACCTGCCGTGGATCAGTATGTAGCGCGGCGCATTGACACTCTGGATCTTTCCAGCTACTGCCATCTCCGTTGCGGCGGTCTGCCCACATTTGCCGCCCGCAATTGTCTGGACCTGACCAGGCCTTGATTTGGACATGCATCGAAGCACTTTTGTTTTTTAGCTCCCACAGGCCCCCTCCCTCTATGTCCTCTTTTTTCTTTAATATGACTTCTATGTTGTATATGGGGAGAGCACACTTAAACAACTTTCAGAAGTGTTTGTTTCTTATTTTACTTTGATGTTGCATTTCCTCATACGCACATACAAGTATGTACAACCCTCCTCCCACGGATGACAAAAAAGGAATTGGGGAACAAAAAAGGAAAACTGCAGAGATAAACAGTTTTTTTGTTTGTTTTTTTTTTTTAAGACAAAACCGAAAGCTCTGAACATAATATGTGATTCAGATCATGGAAAATCCAGCCACATGACTTCTCTGCCCCAACCTGAACTTTCTGAAGGCTTTGAGAATGTAAATTTTTTAAAAAATGATTAAAAAAATAAACAAAACGTTAAAAAAAAAAAACCAATTTTTTTTACTGATCACAGGAAATTGCGAGATAATTTCCATGTCTTGAGATCATAACGAGACCCTCTGGGCATAAACAGCGTCGCTCATGTTTTTCTATCATGTGAATTACAGTGTGATGATCCATGTGCAGTTTTTAATATGTTAACTTGTTTGCTTCGTCATGGGATATGCCTTGAGAAATCCACAGCTGCCTATTTCGTCTGTACCTCCAGTTCTCCCATTTCCAGGCAGTGCGTCGTTCAAATTTGAATGTTTTTTTTTTTTCCATTTTAAATGCAGGCAGGATCTAAATGTGGCTTTTTGATCTGCAATGCAAAGATGGCTCCAAATGAGCTCTTTGATCTGCAGGTTACAATGAGCAGGGACTTTGGACCTCTTCACTTCTAAAGTTTTAATGCATTAGACATCTGATGTGTAGACATGACTCTAATGGCATAATATCGCAGCATTTCAGTTGAGCAAATGTCTAGGTTTCAGTGAAAGTGTCGTGTTTCCTGCCAGGCTCTTATCACATGGTGGAGGACGTCTATTTTAGTATTTAATCACAAGACAGCCAACATGTTGCTTCTCACTGCAATTAGATCGAGTAGTGTTTTTTTCTCACAACTGGCCTGATGTGGATTAAATGAGAAGTTTTCTCAACTTTGTTGCACACCTACTTTTTCCTTTTCTCAGAAGAAGCACAGCTGATATTCTTTCAGAATATTTCAGAATTTTTTCAGAGATAAATTCATGATTTTGAGGTCAGTGCATTCATTTACAAACAATTTGTTACTTTTGCAATAAAATCAATGCAATACATGCACAGGTTTGCCGTCTGAGACAGGTCTGCATGAGGAGCTGGCTGGAGCGCTGGTGTTAAAAGTGCAGTCTCGGATGGGGAGCGGTCGATTTCTCGGGGCGCTGTGTTTTGGGCTCACAGTCATTGTAAGTGCTTTTGTGTATGTGGGAGCACAGCAATGCCAGGCTCATGTTGAGCCTCACAGCAACACACATTTTTAAAAACTGTCTTTGATACCACTATACTATCTGTGAACAACGATGGTCCAACAACATACCTGATGATTACTGCTCAGCAGCAGCAATAAATGAAATCAGTGCTTGTTTTTTTTTTTGCTAAAATGCATACTATACCTGTGTATATGCCCCCATGATGACTCGAGATCTGGAGTTTAATATAATTTTAATACATACTATGAGCCGAGGGAGTTGTTGTTTGTGTGTCAACTTGGATTAAGACCTAGTAATGAGAGGCTTTTTTCAAACTTCAGTACCCACGAGGCTCTGTGCAATTAGACAGATTAAAAGTGCAATTACCCTTTTGTTGTTATTCTATTCTATAGTTATGTACTGGTGTTTAATGTCCAGGTCACCTCTGGGTATAAAATGATTATTTCTTCATTTTGTGTTGTATTTATTTTTAAAAGAAAACAGAATTTGTTCATTTAAACACCCCACACCCCCACACCCCACCCCCACCCCCCTTCATGGGTAATTTTATGCAATTTACACTTGTTTTTTCCCAGGCATAAATGGCGTTGTGACTCTTTTGCACTTGGTTTGTTCATTTATATATTGATTATCTCCACAGCTTGGCAACCTGTCCTATTTTTTTCTCCCTTTTTTAAATTGTTAGTCACATTAAGTTTAAAAGCAACATAAAATATTAATATAAAAGAAATAATGTGTACTACAGTAATCCTGAGATGAAAGATTAATGATGGGCTGTAGGTTATCTTTTGGTTTTTTTTAACTCATAGGAGCTGGCTCCTTTCATGGGACAAAGTTTTGACAATGTCCTGATGCTCTACTGGCTGTAAGTAAAGGCAACAGTAGGACACTGTTATAAGCGAGCGTTTCCTCTCTGAGAGCAGCTTTGCCTATTTTACTTTCTTTCTTAATGTAATCATCATCTGAATTCTTCATTATTTTAGGTTTAAGGCTTAATAATTTCCTGTTTGTTTGTCAGCCCTATCCTTTAATTCATGTCTGGGAAAAGTGTAACTTGCATAAAGCTACGTTTGTTTACTACTGACTGGACTTGAACATATATGACTGTTCCCCTGTCTTATATCATTCCACCAGTTTGTCTGTGAATTTTCTTTGAAATAGTAACTGTAAAGAATTTGGTATAATGTACTTATGTTTTTAAAAGAAATATTGATGTGTTTAATTTCCCATGTTTGAAAAAGTATGTAGAATTAAAAAGAACCAAATAAAAATTAAGTTGCTTTTAAAGCTGTGGGATTTGAGTGACTTGTGCCTGTATAAGAGCATTGTAATTTAATGAGGGTGATGTGACACTAGAGGTGATGACGTGATACTTGCTGTAGCTATGAATGAAAACAGCTTAGTCCGTTTAATAATATTTTAATAAATGTTCTCTCAATTAAAAAAAGGAGATGATAGAAGCAATGGCGATATTTGACAAAGTTAACGTTTAGAACAGCATTTGAACAACTCCGAAAGAGACTGTATGAAAATTAGTGTAAAGTGGTGCTCAATCACTTTGGACACGCATTGATTTAAAGCTGCAGGAGCAGCAATCGGGGGGAAATTGCCAGAATTTGAAAATACACACCTTTCTTCTGCAGCTCTCTCCTCTTAAGTCCAAATCAGAAGACAAAATATACTACCTGGCCAAAAAATGTCCAACACTCTAATATTTAATTGAACCGCCTTTAGCTGGGATTACTTCATGAATTCGCTGTGGCATCATTTCAATAAGCTTATGCAATGTCACAACCAAGCAGCAAGGGACTCAGCTCCAAAATGAAGCCAACGCAGAAGTAACTTAAAGTTGTAATACCGCTCACTGCCACTGGGGGTGGCTCCAAAAAGCCCTGGCTCCGATAGACTCACATTGAGCTTCTCTCTAAAAATACTAAGTCGGTATTTTTTTTCCAGGACTCACTCCAGTCTCAGCCATTTGATTCAGACCCTCGAATGACTGATTTGGTCCATCTTTAAATTTTTCCTCCATTAATCAGATCTCAGGGCCTGCCCTACCATTTGATTTCACCAAATGGTAAAGATTTTTTTTCTGACCACATTTCTTCCTTGAAGATGATGGTTCACCACTATCCGTCAAGGTTTTAATATGCGCTGGACAGGTCTTAACCCAATTTCAGTAGTTTCAGCATCTCCTCAGTTGTTTTCTTTGCTTGATGCAGGCTAATAATTTGACCCTTCTGAAACAGAGTCACTTCTTTTCCACGACCACGGGGTATGTCTTCTGACACGGTTTTTTAAAATGTGAGAAGCTACTCACTGCATCAGTTAGGCTTAAATAACTTGCTGCCAGTTGAAACATATTAATCACTGCAGTGATTATCTAATGGACCCATTTGCTTAGTTAAATCCAGGTGGGGACCTTTTTTGGCCGGGCAGTGTATAATATATACAATTATACATTAAAAGCAACACCACATAATATACACCACTGTAAATTTAAGAAAAGTAATAAAGTAACCCAAGTTAATAAAGAACAAAACAAATGCAGGTAAATTTTAAATGTGAGGTGAGTAAAATATATACGGTAATAAAATCCCACCCTTACTTCAACAAACAGAAAATCACAAACCATCCTCATTTTCTACATCTTTTTACCTGCAAATAATTTCCATACAGTCCCTAAAAGTAGAGACAAGATAATCACACGATAAACGGTGTTTTTTTAACTCAAAGAGCAACACTATTGGGCATTTTATCTGGGGACATGTTGTAGTACGGCAGCTTCTTTCCCTCGTTCCTCTTCTTTATGGTGTCAGTGATCTCTGC
>JAPQRN010000008.1:17812092-17829592 GCA_037367275.1 Coranthus polyacanthus | reverse complement strand
TGAATCACACTGGCAAATATTTCAATAACAGTTGTTTTAAGGTTGGTTTTAATGTATTCTTCGCAATGTGTCAATACTATTAATAGCCACAGTCAGCAGGTATTTATATCACAATGCATCTACCGGTCAAACATAAGGTCTGTCACTCTGTTAATGTGGGATACTCACGAAATAAACTGTTAGAGGTGTAAAGGTTGGCCGGATGAATCGTGTTTTCCTTCACCGAGTTGAACGTGTCGCGCGTTTCACCACTTCCTCAGATAATCCCGGCCGTTAAAATGACCCGCTGCCATAGACACCCAGCGGTAACGCACCGAGGAGCCCGTCGCCCTTTACTTCTGTCGGAAACCTGACCACAACCGAGGTCATAAATTACCCTGAGGC
Organism: Coranthus polyacanthus; assembly: GCA_037367275.1. Classification (NCBI taxonomy): domain Eukaryota; kingdom Metazoa; phylum Chordata; class Actinopteri; order Kurtiformes; family Apogonidae; genus Coranthus; species Coranthus polyacanthus. Next base: position 17,829,208 of record JAPQRN010000008.1, on the reverse strand, counting down.
ACTTTCAATACATATACAACCACATTCGTGCCCTTCGCCCGTAGACGAGAGACAGCTCCTGGTCGAAAACAGTCGCACGTAAATGACGCACAAGGACGTCGCCGAAGGGCCGATATTAAAAAAAAAAAAAAATCAATAATAACTGTTATTCAACGATATTTATACATAATCCACTTTATTCTAAAAAAAAAATACTGGTTAAATATCATACTTGGAACGTTTCATCTCCTCATTTTATTTCTATTGAATATAAAATTATTTTGACACATCCTTTTATTTTTAATCTATTTATGTTGTTGCCTGATCCCCTGGCAATGTTGATATGTGTTTATTTTTTATGAATTGTGCTTGATTATATTTCTATCAAATCAGTTTGACGATATAAATAAATATTCATTTGTTGTAAATCATTTTTAACGACCCACAGATACTTGTACTGGAAACGCTGTCACATCTAAATCTATAAGAAATGTACGACTATCTAAAGTCTACTTACGTTATAGTTTTAATCCCCATTTTCTAGAAACACTCCAATCTTGCGTAGAGGGCCAGCTTAGTTACATATATATATAAAAAAACAACCCGTTTTTCAACTAACAGTAGATGACCATCTTCTCGGAACAAAGATACTACAACATATAGCGTTAATAATGAGATAGTGTTAAAGCTATTACCAAAATGAGTACTGTTGATAGGCCTAAAGGCTCGTACTAAGCATGCGACAAAGAAAAATAAATAGTTCAACTTTTTCTTATAGTATTTTGTTGTACATTTACTTAATATAACTAGAATATCATTTATCCTCGACAGTTGTTGACGTCGAATGAATGGGTTGAAAATGTAGCTAACGTAGCTAACGTCAAACACATTCATGACTATTTCATATCTTTGTAAGCTAGCAGTTAGCTAGCTTGTATTATATTAGTGAAAAGCTCGAAAACGGCGGCTCCTCTGACAAATGTTAGCGTTTCATCTCATTTTTAGCACACTCCATCGACCATTTGCAATAATACACCTTGTTTGGGACCTGGGACCAATTGTAGCCGAGAGTCCGTTCCGGGTTTTCTCGCCCACTCTCCTACAGAGCCGACGACGAGTTGTTGGCGAGCTGAGCCCGTAGGTTGAGCGTCTGGTGGAGGGAGAGTGAGCGGGGCTGCCCTGAATGGACTGACATAAGAGGGATTTACATTTTAACGGGTGTCGCTCTCCGTAAAGACTGCAGCATTTTTTTTTTAAAAAACCCCCCCACCGATTTTGCTTGATATATTCATGTCGGTGCTTATAACATGTCCATGTGTCATCGTCGTGAGAGGATTGAACTTGCCAGCAGTCTATATTTGCCGAGGAGGGAAAGCAATACAAGGTCTCGCTGTCTCGCTGGAGTGGAGTATTATTAGCAGTTCAGACAGTGCAACTGTCTCTCACTGGTATGTAAAGCATTTCAGCCGTAGCCGTGTAAATAAATCCTCAACGACAACAAAACAACATGTACAAAAGTGACATTTCCGCGTGTGTCGAGGTTTATAGCCGCACGCCGCTGTAAATGGTAGCGGTCAAGTGCAAAAAACGATAACAAACAGCGACGTTGAAGGCGTTTTTACACGGTAATAACCCCCTCTTCCGCCAGTCAGAGGACGAAAACAGGATCCGACCTCCGGCCAGAGCCCACTACTACTCAGCGTGTCTGCCTGCCCTTTAAACTGTTAAAGCCGCGATACTCAAGCAGGAAGCTGTAGTAAATGTGTTTCTGTTTCTGCCTTTATTATTTTGTGACCACTTTGTTCAGCATATGCCGAGTACTATAGGCACATTGACTTGCCTTTATTGACGTCAGTCCTAGCACTTGCTTGTCAAAGGAGATATTTCAGGCGGGGCAAAACTGTCATTTTGCAGCGACCGTCCAAACTAGTAAAAAAAAACCGTATACATGTAGTTTTTGTACATATTGACTAATCCTTTTTCCAGTCACTAACTTGTACCAGATGTTTTTGTGCTTGCGCTTCCACGACAATAAATTAAAAGGTGGTGACATTATTGCTTTTTTTTTTTCTGTTTATAGGTCATGTGGTGCTATTTCACAATAACTGAAGCGTCAAAACCTGCGAGCACAAAACAAAATAGACGAAAGTTTTGAAAAGTATATTACTGCGTGCAGAATAAAAGACCAACATTCACCTAGCTCCCATGCTGGCGGACAGAAATCCTCCTCTCCACACCCTCAGCCATGCCTGCTACTACCAAGCCCGCAAGGAGACAGACACCTGCTCAGAGGAAGAATGGCCAGAAAGTGATCAGCACCAAAAGGCAAACCTGTAACTCCAATAAATCCAGAGGAAGGGCCACAGAGAGGCCACAGAAAACGCCTGCAGAACCCAAAAAATCAACAGCTAGGGCCCAGACAAAGTCAGGAAAAAGCCCCCGTGGAAGAGGGGCGAGCGGGCCAGCTGGTCAGGGCCCAGGGAGGTCCCCTGGTGGAGTTAACCGTGCCCTCAATGTAACAGGATCTGCAAGGCTTAGACCGCTGAGCAATCCACCTGACCACTGTGTTGAGTTAGAAGATCCCCCAGGGCGAAGGAAGTCCCTGCGGGGCACACGGGTGTCTGTTTCTTCATGCCAACCTTCCAAGCCCTGTAGAGGAGGGAGGAACGGCAGAGGGGGCACAGGGAGAGTAACAGCATCGCAGACAAGGACCGCAAGAAACCGACCGCCAAGCAGTAGCAGCAGCAAAGATTTGACTTGGGATGAAGAAAAGATAACGTTGGGCACATGTGAGGGTGAAGATGTCCCTCCGGTTTCTCTGAAAACTAGTTTTGAAATCCCAGCAAATGTCAAAAATCAAGATCTTGGAGTCAGCAATGCTAAAGAGGGGAGTCCTCTTAAAGCTGATTCGCCACCATGTAACGAAACACTGGAAGACTGTATGCAGTGCAGCTGTGACAGTATTACAACTGAGCAAGATGAAAAGACTGTCAGTCATAACAGTGAAGGGGACCTGAGGGGTGTGACTGGAGCCCTTGAGGGTGATGATGCTGATGGACAGCTCTGCAAAGACAGAGGTAAATATAGCTCTCCTGAGCCCACTGCACTAACATGTATTAGCTCAGAGGGGATGCAGGTTGGCATTGTGAGAAATGACAGTTCTCCCATCCCTGGAAATAAGATAGATCATGTTGCCGGTGATAGAAAGCAAGATGAAGTGGGCGTTGTTCATCAAGAGGAAGGTGACATGTTGGATGTGAAAGAGAAAACGACAGATCAAAGTCTGAAAGTTGACACTGAGAGAAAAGAGGAAATAAATCCAGAGAAAAGGGACTACCTAGAGGCAAATAAAGCAAGACCAGATGAGACTGTGGAGGAGACGGTTGACAGCCTGGGTAGAAATGAGGATGAAAAGGAAGATAAGGACAAAAAGGAGAAAGATATTCTCATCAGACCTGCTGACTCTCACCTCAGTTCTGCTCCGGTCTCTAAACCTCCAGATCCTCCTCTGTCTAGCAAAGGACTGACATCACAGTCTGAACCACCTGTCTCCAACACAGCTACCTCAGCTACCACCAAAGCCCCCTCAACATCAGAGTCACTTGAAGGAGAAGAGCTACTGAGTCAGGGCAACACAGACATGCAACCTACCAGTCATGGTGCTAAGCCACAAATCCCAGACTCCTCTGCTGGTTCGACCCCACAAGTGACAAGAAATACACCAGTTATTATCTGTAATGAATCCCTCAGACCAAAAGGCTTACGGGACTCAAGCCAGAGAGAACTGCAAAACTTGGAGATCCCTCAGACAGACAGACATGCTTGCACAGCAGCAGAGGTGCAAACCAAAGATAGTGAATCCTGTCAAGAGCCATTCAAGCACCGCAGCCAGGAAAGGTCTCCGTTTTCCTCAGCGTCATTGTCTCTACTTCCTCAGTCGAGCACAGGTGCCCTTGCAGCTGAGTGTGAGCAAAACTTGGCCGAAGACAGCTTTGTGGTAGCTGTGTCAGAGCGGGACTCAGCGCCAAAGATCTCCACTCCTCTGGATTGTAGCTCGTCATTCTCGTGCAGCTCAGAAAGCACTCGCTCCTCTCTTTCTTTAGACACCGAATCAGAGGCAGGATACGGGGAACCCTCTGTGCTGCCGGGACGTTGGGGTGCAGAGGGGACGTGTTTTCCCTCGAAATCACAGAGGAAGGAGAGGAAAAAGCGAAGCAGGTGCGGGACGTGCGAGCCTTGCCTGAGGAAGATCAGCTGTGGCCAGTGTAGCTGCTGCCTCAACCGCAGGACTGGCCACCAGATCTGTAAACTGAGGAAGTGTTTGGAACTGAAGAGGAGAAGACCGTCATCTCCTCTCGCTGCCTCTGCTGAACAGGTGATTCTTAATTACACTGCATGAGTACATTTGAATTATTTAGTTAAAACACTTCTTTAATAGTGTCAGTTCAAAGACTTATGTTTTGATCGGCTATGATTTGAGTGGGAACGTGCTGGAGTTTCCTTTTGTGTCTACAAACAGCTGATCTAACGAAACCAAGAAATGAGTGGCTATTTGTGTGACAGCGTTGCTTTTGATATCCGAGGTTTCCCAGCCGCCCACTGGCAGCAAAGATGATAGAGAGTTGATTAATCCAGACAGTTAAAACACAAGGTTTCACTTTCACATTTCAAGTTTTCTTTGTCGGTTTCATGCTTTACAGCTAATATGATAGTGCATTGCCCTTAGATGTTATTGAGCGATTAGAGGGGAAGTACTCTCCTCCTGGTTTGTGCGTGTGTGGAGAACAGGATCAGGTGCAAATGCGTGTGCACTGTAGAGCATGTGTGATGATACCCTGTGTTAGAGAAGAGAGCGCTGTCACATGACCAGCAACCTAGCACATGGTTGGAATATGTGTCTATTGTGTGTGTGTGCGCATGTGTTTGTGTGTCTTGCGATCAGAGACCATGCTATTTTAAGTCACACATTGTGTCCGTAAATGTGCATGTGTGTGCAATTAAAGCCAATTTGAGAGGATGTTTTTTGCAAATGCTACTTTTGAAATGTAATACAATGCTAATTATTAGTTAGTGTGTAATGTAATGCAACTGTTTTAATTCCCTCATCAAAGCAATGTAACTTATTATATTTGATTACTTTTTGATTACTTTTCTAATGAATGTTTTAAAGTGGGCAATAAAGCCTCACTGTGTAAACAACAGTAGTCAACTCTGATTACTGTCAAACCTTCATCAAAATTGCACTAATGTTAGAGCACTTTTCTGATTTCTGAAGGAAAATACTGTTGAGTTTCCAGCAGTGAAAGAGACATGGCCACCCGTCTCGGCGTGGTCAGCTGGTCGCAGCCAGGCACCACACACTCCGGTTGCTTAGAGCAATGCACACTGATTTGATTGGGACAAGAGGTAATGCAAATTCAGACAAGAGAACTAAACAACACTCAAAATTTGAGCACATACTACCAAATGAATGGAGCCTGTCTAGATGGAGAGACAGCTCCGTAAGCCATCCTACCCTTGATGGTGTTCCACTCAATTCATTTCAATAGCTTTGCTGACCCACATTGTCCACAAAAAAAGATGCAAAGCAACAGAATGAGTGTTATAATCTTCATACTGCATAGGCTTTATATCATAAACTATATATGCATATCTAATTCTGAGGAAATATAGGTGTTCGATTAGATTATTTTTTCTCAGTAATTGCACCAGTTACCACCAGGTAATTTAGTTACTCCCAACACAGCTGAATAGTACTGTGAACGCCTATTATAGGAAATAACCCAGTGGGACTGCAAGCCCCTTAACTTTTAACTTCAGTGTTATGTTTGTTTATTGTGTTTGCCTTGTAATCTTTAACTGACCTGCAATCGGTAATTTAATAATAACATTAAGCCAAGTGACAAGGTTGTAGACCACACCTCAGAGAATTATGAACTCTGGAGCTATTCTGAGCCAAAAAAAAAAAAAACCTCAGTAGAGGTTGAGCGTTTTGGTTAATTAGTTTAATGGCACATTTGACCTATCACGAGCCCCTGTTCTCAACAGGAGCAGGCAGCTGTTTTCAGCTAAACAAAACAAAAGCCCAATAAAAACACTGTATACAAGACTGAAAAAGGTAGCAAGTAGCTTGTAAAAAAATGAAACATTTAGTACCTAAAAGAGCCAAAAGAAGAGTAAATATATGACTTGCATTGGTCAGGTAGCCAAACAGAACCCCAACACCAGTGGAATGAGACTATAGTGACATGTATATTGTGTACATACATGACATAATGTACACATAATGTTTCCAATGTGTTGACATATTGGAAATAACCAGTCTATAAGATGATAATACACCAGACATGTGTATGTTCAGTTGTTTTGTATTTCATCTTCTAGTGGCAAAAAAAAATGAATATCTTACTTTGCTTTTTTAGCCATAATTTTATGGCCATAAATTATATTCGGTCACATTTAGCCACAAAACCTTTAATAAGAAAAATGCTATATTATGCAACTGAAAATGATGTTATTGTCATGATACGACACAGTTAACTGCCCTTGGAAATGTTTCGTAACATCCTTACTTATAGAGAGGGAGTGGGAATAAGAGCAGCCAGCAGCAGCTGCCTACATAAGCATGCACATAGCTCAGTGGTGTCCATTGTGGCTGGGGGCAGGGTTGTGTGTGTACAACTCTGAATGTAGGTCCATGCGTCTGTGTAGTCTTGTCTGTGCATGCGTGCACTGGCATGGCCCTCCGAGCCGTAGCAGTGGCAGGAGCAGATTAGGGCTGATTATATAACACCTGCAGTATTACTGGAGACCTCTGTGCACTATTTCTGAGTATAAGAGGAGGCAAGGAGCGAAAGATTAGTCCAGGCAGGGATTTACAAACATATTCTACTGAATGTCCTGGAATGTGGGTCAGTGTATGTGTGTGTTTGTGTTTGTGTATAGGTGTGTGTGTGTGTGTGTGTGACTCAGACTCAACGCTGCATGTGCAGGATTTCTGGTTGATGTGTCATATGCGCAGCATGTGTTTGGACAGCCGTACTGTAGCTTTCCCTGCTTCCCTTAACTGCCATCCCACTGGCCCACATGTACAGTTCCTGTGTTTCTATTGTGTTTTGAGAACAGGCTCTCAGTTTGTTTTTTAGTGACTGCAGGTTAGGGCTGTCGCGGTGAAGAAATGTCTCGCTGATTTTGGGCGTCTCAGTGTGGTATTCTCATTTGTCCAATTTGTCCCATCATAGTTTCATAATGAACTGAAATTATTTTTACACTTAACATTACACATGTCTAACATTGTGTACTGCCTATAATCTGTATAAAGTCAAACATACTGCACACTCCGACGTCTGTAGCCAGCAGCTTTGAGTTACTGTAGTGAGACGAAATGTACTCATTTTATTTCCTCAGTGACACTTTTAGGGCTGACTAAAAAGTCTAAAAAGTCTAAAAACATTGCTTTGGCAAAAATAAAGCAGACTTACTGCATTTCGGAGTTCAGAGGTCGGACCAGCAGCTCAGTGACTTACTAATTCTTGACTGTCTGAAGTTATCATTTGGTCAGTCATTATTTCTTCAGCGGCAGCAAAACAACACATTACACAAACTCTACAGGTTACTCTGCAGAATAATTAAACATTTTAGTGTGGACAGACACTAAAGAAGCACTAGAAGAAACTCAGCCTAGCCTAGCAACATTAATGCTAATAAGACAAAATACCATAATACACTGGTACTCTGTGTATTTAAAATGAATATTAGTGGATTAGGAAAGTTTAGAAAGCGCTCGTATTTATTTATTTCAGGACACGTTCGTTACAGTTCCTCTGAACAGCAGCCTCATGACAAACAGAACAACTGTGAGGGTGGTGTCACAGTTGCTTGTCATCCTCTGCGGTTGGCTTGTTATTAGCGCTGTATTACAATTTTGTGGTTACTGTGACATCCCTACTGTAGGTGTAAATCCTTTTCCAATTGCTGCAAGCCAGCAGTGTCAGGATAGGAGGGTGCAAACAACAAGGGGAGCCAGGCAGCTCTCAATAAGACATGAGCTCCCCTGAATACAATGATAATATTTGCCATACATTTCTGTATGATCTTTATCATCATGAATCATGCCTAAAGTTAGGCTTATTGATGTTGGATTAATACGTGAGGGTGATTCATTTATACAACAAAGACACTAATAAAGATGCACACTAGTCTTGCCATCACCATTGAAGCGTGGCAGTGCAATGTCATAAACTTCATTCGCTTTATCCAGGAAAAATAAACCTTCATGAGGCCAACTGCTATAAAACCAAACAGGAGAATAGTCATTTGACTCATCAGAATCCACAAACGGAAAGGCGTTTTTAATTTTTGCAGTCAGAAACTGCAGATATAACATTTATAAAGGGCTTAATTTTTCTCTCCACACCTCTGTGGTGCTGAAAGACGCACAGTGGCTACTTTAGGTGCATGGGCCGCATAGCGGCTACTGTTTTCTTATTCTATTTAATCATTTTCCATAGTAAACCAAGTGCTTTGTAAAAGTTGTACCTGTCATTTCTGATGACACAAACATGACAAAAGTTTGCGCACTGGGTCAAATCACTACCTCCATCCTTAAGTGACTGTTCACAGAGCAGGTGGAGAAGTGTTACTGTGGGTGTATGTGGGTGCACACTGAATCATACTAGCTACTTGCTGGCCAGTCTTGTTGATCAAGCTCACACACCCTTCCAATGAATGCTTCCGGGTCTCTGAGTTTATTAAACAAAAGGGCAGAGGCCAAAAAGAGGAGTTCATGTAATGACACGTGCAGTCTGTTTTTTTCACCACAGTACGTTACCATGGTTGGTGTGGCAGCAGTTTGGTGTGGTTTGGTTTTACAATTTCAGACAAGTCTCTACGAATAGCATGTGCATACATAAAAATACACAAATACAACGGAGCTCACAGATGTAACAGAGTAGATACTGTATGAAGGCAAATTGGAAAAAACATCACTCGTTAAATAAGGGTGGACATGGTTTGTGTGTTTGTGAGAAAGTGAGCGAGCTTTAGGCAGACAGTGAGGGTTTAGGTTTCCACATAAACATGTCTGGTTTCACTCAGGCTCGATGGCCCCCTCGTGGCCTCGCCTTGTGTTGGGCAGTGAGGACAAGGCTCAGACCTGGCCCTGTACAGACACACACGCAACCGCATTATAAACACACACAGACACACTGAAAACATAACTATACTGTTCACGATGTGTAATAGCTCCTGTACAGTATTTCTACAGTGAATTTGAGTGAAATAGTCCTGACATGTTTGGAGCTGTAGGCTGCACGACTGAACTGCTTTTCTGCTGACAATGGAGACCTCATAGATAATTATTATTGCCATTTACTTTTTACAAAATGGGTGAAAACGTACATTTTTGCAGTATCTTCAGGATTTTAAGAAAGTAATAGCAATCTGTAGACCTAATTGTAAATTATGTAACATTTCCGCCATAAAATATCAAAAACAACTGGGTCTGTGTTACATATTTTGTTGACTTGTGAAACACTTGTGTGTTTCCAACAATGTTCAAATTCAGAGTCCCTTATTTTATTAAAGCTTCAGTGTGTGATATTTTGTGGTGTGAAGGAAAGTTGTGTATTTTCAAATTCTGGCGCTTTTCCCCTGGTTTCTGCCTGCAGCAGCTTTATTTATAACAGCCTGGTTGTGGCTGTCTGTGGCATCATATCCAGTAAACACCAGATGAAACGTAAGCATAAGTTCAAACTTGGCCTAGTTATGATGTAGAGCTGCACAATTAATCCAGTCGCTATGTCAGCCTGTGCAATCGCAAAAGGCTGCAACTTGAAGGTCAGTGTGTGTATATGGTGATATTTTGGATTCAGTGAGATTGAGCAGGGAGGTGTACTGTGTAAAACATGCAAAATGAAAGTCACTACATTTATTATTTTTTTTAAACTACTCAATGACGTTTGAGGTGAAAAAAAATACATATTTCAGAATGAACATTAATGTGTGTATTTTCTGTGATAACCAAGATACTCGACTCAAATCACAGATGAAAATCACAATATTGTCCACAATAATCACAATATGACTTTTCCACCAAATCGTGTAACCCTATTATAATGCGAACTCTTACTGTTGTTTTCATTCTTTTAATAAAGAAGCGGTTGCGCCACAGAGACAAGTTACAAAGTCATTTGAAGATGTATCAGTGAAATAAATGTACGTATGCAAGCCACCAAGTTATTACTGTACTACTGTACGGTATAACGTTAAGAGCGAACTTACGTTACATATGTTTACTCAGGTAATGTTAAGTTAGTATCTTACATCACATTAGCTAATGTTATTTGTAACTATTTAATTAGAATGAAGTGACCTCACATGAATATATGTCACTAAATGTGGGATAAATCTTTAATGCATTGCTTCATCTGTAAACGTGATTTCTGCCTTTCATCAGAATTGGTGGAGAAACAACAGTTCCCATGATCCCACGCTTCATCAGCGAAGTTTATTAATGTTTCAGGAGAGCACTAGTGTTAAAAATGACATACTGTGCGTTTAACATTTGCAGTCTTTTTAGTAATACCGATATTACTCTACCTCTACAAAAACACACACTCTTTGTGATTCATGATGTATGAACACATAAATACGCAAGATGTTCCTTACGATTGCATTTACAGTTGACATGTTTGTTACCATCGGAGCAGCTCAACTATGCGTCTAGTTTGCATGTGTTTACTGATTTGTATCACCATAACGTTGTAGGCAAGACGCTCTGAGAAAATGCAGAAAAAAAAAAGAAAAACGCCTCCATTCATGTCTGTCCTGATTTACCACTGAGCTGTTCCCAGGTGTCTGCCTTCACCAGAGGACATGAAAATAGTGTTTTAAAGCTTTAATGGAGAAAAATATGTGAGCCTCAGTGTTTTGTACCTGTAGCTTGACTCAGAAGCACAAGACGGTAGCGCTCACAGACAATCCTGTTAACAGTATAATCTGTACGGGCTGTACCGGTGAGATGCAGTTTGGTTAATTGCACCATAATTAAATACCAAAGGGGAACATTTAATACAGCCGCAGGTCGACTGTACTTTTTATAGTCACCTGCATGTTTCCAGTGGGCTCGTCAGCTCCATCCAGCTCCTCCTGCAAACTAATTTGTCTCTTGCAATTCTTCCAGTCCTCCTTTGCATTTTGGCAGAGGAGTAACCCAGCTGAGATAACAAGTGTATCAGGAAAACACTTGCCGATTTCTCAAACGGGACGCTTCGTAGAGAGCAAGGCAGCCTGGAGCACCCGGCGAGACTGTTTACTCTGGCACTGTCAACACAGACGATAACAGATATTGAAAACTGTGTGTGTGTATCTTTGTGAATGATTTTCACCTGAATTTTAGAAACAGTGTGTGATGATTGTGTTTTATAAATATAGGTGTATGTGTGTGCTTTGGTGTAGGTTTCGTTTGTTCTCCTGCTGAAAATTTTGAGCATCAGACACTTCATGAAACTTCGTTTGTCTTGCCTGAATCAGTTTGTGGTGTAAATGGCTTTTATGTAAAGAAAACACAAAATTCAGGCATCAGGTGACAGTTCAAAGTATAATAGAATATACTAGACTTTCAGACATTTTGTATTGCTTTCAAATATTTGTTTTCTTGTAGATCATCTCTCTCTTCTCATTTAATATTATATAGTCCACACGCATATCTGTGCACTTTTGTTTGGGGAAATAACTAATTAAATGTGCATGTGGCACATATTCTCATCAGTTATACATTCATTGGTTATAATTTATAAATGTGGACTTTGATAATTAATAATTAATTTGTGCAAAACCTTCTGCACATTCAAAACATATCAAACATCCGTGTTTTGGGATGATTTTTAGGAACACTGAAGTGGACCTAAAACACATTTTGACCATACGACACTGATCAAATCTACCAGAGATCTTGTTAAAGCCTCTGTGTGGATAATTATGTTTGTTAGAAAAAAATCCAGTGTTTGTCTGAGCTCATAATTCATATTTTGGAGGTTAAAAACAGACCCAGTACTGATGATAAAAGACCCAACACACTGTTGTGTTTATGAGTAACGTTAATGCACTTTGTCAATGTAAAAGTCCTCTGCGTCTCTCTTGCTTTTGTTGCGGAGGACATGAGACGGACAAATCCCCTGATATCTGTACCTGTGTGTGTAGATTTGTCACAGCTTATGGTTCAGACCATCGCAAAACAAAGCAGGCGTATTGTTCTCCTGATGGATCCAGATTAATGTAACGAGAGTGATTTGTCCCAGCAGACGCTCCTGTCAGGTTTCCCTCCCATCTCTCTTATTACACAAGGCACAAGAGGTCTTCAGCACTGACGGTTACCATGGTGACCTCATTGTCCTGCACTGACCTTTGACCTGCCACAGTTGTCTGATGGAGTATTCTCTGGGTTGTAATGAGGATTAGTGGAGATTACTCCTAGACATCACTCCTGGTTTAAAGCTGAGAACCTGGTAACCTACATCCAGGTAATTAGGTTAATTAAGCAATGCTGAATACGTCTAACCTAGCAGTATAATGCCTTATTATCTCTTTTAATCAGCACATGTAGTTGAAAAATTACATTGGTTCATGTTACTCATCAATATGCTACATATCGTGTGCCTGTATGGTGAATCTGAAGCTCCTTTTACAGCTTCAGATTCACCATACGAGAACAGAAATGTCTCAGAAACACAATTTACAGGAGATGTTTTTATATCGAAACATGGTTATATTATAGGGATTGGAATTGATTTTATTGATACCAGTGTCATTATCTATCCTGCTTATTGGTCTGATTCGTTATTGTTTCACTGATTGATTCCTGATCAGTTTTCTGTGTGGAAAAAAGTACTGTTATCATCTTTGTTTGTGTAATGAGCATCACTTTGGACCATTGCGTCCTCTCTGCCATGACAATGTTTATAAAAAGACTCAACAATATTCCCAAAAATATAAATCACATTGCAATTATTGTGACAGATACAGCGATCGCAATATGAGTCATTTTTGCATTTTTTGTGGAAAAAAAATGTACAATTGACGATGATGTGATTTTTGCTGACGTCTGTATTTGTTGGCTGCGAAATCTGTGTAGCACAACAATGCTTCATTTATAATGGCATGTTGTGTGTCTAACATGTCAGCATCGATAAACATAATTAAGATGAGCTCAGACTCATACGATTCTGATTGATTGAACAATATTAAACCTGTTCTCAAATTGGACCCGTTCTCAATTCCCAGCCCATTCATGTCTGCACTGTTAATAAATACTTCAGCCTTTCGTTCTTCTTTTGCCTCTGATTAAATGTTTATTTTCACATTTAATCAAAGACAAAAGAGATTTTCCTTATTGCTATTGTTGCTCATTTCCCAAATTCTTCTCATGACTTTAAACACGCTTTTATGTTTTTAACAAGAAAAATAGAAAAGAGGGAAAGAAAATCCTATTAAGTAGGTAGAGGAATATACAGTAAGTCTGTTGTACATGCCACACATTAATGATAAGCTGTACTTTCACAGGGTTTAAAGATGATGTTGATGTCAGTACCTTTCTCAAAAAGTCTTTTCACTTGATAGTCAAACTGTGCTGAGATCGGTGGAAGAAAAAAATTAGCTGTTAAAAGTAACAACCTTTCATGTCCTTTCTCATGTAATATACAAGGGCGCCTAGAAACACAAACGACAGATTCCACACAATGTGTCTGATTGATGCTATTATCTGTAGTGCAAAAGCTCAGAAAAATCAACTTAATTCAGAGACAAAGCATTGCTTTTTCGCTGCGTAACACTATGTTGTGTGTAAAAGTACTCACTGAAACAAGAAACAGCACTTCAAAAATATATGTTCGCACAAAATCGCATGAAAAACACATGCATAGTGTGTAAATGCCATAAATGTACATGATGTGTACATATCATAACACACGAAGTGCTCTGTCACTGTCAATCTCATCCTACAAGGAGTGTGTTGTACCGATGCTTGTGGGCATTCTGACAGACTTGCATCCACACACTTTCTAAAATATTTTCCTCATTACGCAAACATGTGGGACAGAAGGAGGCCGAGGCACTGAGGAGGCTGCATGCATCGTGAAATGTCAGAGACACTGCCAATGTTTTAACAGAGCCACCTCATTATGATCAAGCAGAGAGCACCGTGCTTTAGCCCACTCTTTATCCTCTTCCCCTGCGCAAACACATTTTATTACATTAGCTCGCCTCTGATTAGGGCTGCTTTGTATTTTCTGTTAACCTAGTCCAAGCCAGTTAAATCTGAAATAACCCTGTGAGGTAGTTATCTGTAATAGCTGCAGGGTTTGGGTCTTGGCCCAGAAAAAGGCTCTGTGGACAAGTGGAAATGTCTGTTTTATTTGATTTGGGGTTCAGTTATTTGGCTGGAGCCCATTATACGTCAGAGCAGATGTATGGAAAAGCCTGTGCTGGGCTGAATCTTTATATTAGAGACAGTGATTTAATGTAAGGCTACTTTGCTCCAGTCCATGCAAGACTTTTTTTGCTTTAATGCCAAACATCCCAGCTTTTTTTAGTTTGCTGGACCTTCACAGTCCCAAAAGATGAGCATAGGTTCCCCTTCATCAAAACCATCTGTCAAGCTCCCAGTGTGTTCATTTAAAATGATTTGAAACATTATGAAGAAGTGGATGTTTTCACCCACACATTCTTCATCAAACTGCAATTTTATTGCGCTTGATTAGCTGAGCTACTCCCAGTTTTTCCACATACCTCCTGTCAATCCACTGGATCACAGCCTCAATGAACCTTTCAGTCCCTTTACAATGCAATTCAATCTACAGTTTGAATGTACTTGAGTATCGTAAAATGCATCGAGATATTCACAGAGCTGAACTTTTATATCATTAGCACTCCACTCCTGAGCGCTCTCGGGTTCTTTGCATCTGTAAGTTTGCTCCGTGTCCTGAGCGCTGTAAGGCTCTAAGTCCCTGGATAAGCTTTGAAGTCGTGCCACTTGGTTTCTCTGGGTGAAAAGAAATCCTCACTTTGCCCCCCTGAAAGAAATGCCACTCAAATCCTACCCAGGGCACACAATGGCCCCCTTCTGGAGAAATGAGAGCTTATTCAAGCATAGGCCCACCTCATGTAGAATATATAGTTTACACACCTGAAGAGGATGAAAACTGACTCTGTTCTTTTTTGCTCCCACCTGACATGATCCAGAGAACATCATCACCAGTATCTCATTCAGTTAGTTGTAATGCAGTAAATTAATTTTTATTTTAATTTACTCTTATACAGGAAAACATTAAATAATATTAAAATATGTTACATTCAAACTGGCCTCACTCAATGAAAACTGCTTTATTGTAGGTTCCTCTTCTGCAGCACGCGACAGACAGAAGGACAATTAAAAACAAAACCATAAGAGTTATAGAAACAAAACAGCAGCAAAACATAGACAGTAACACAGATATTAATATAGGAGAGAGCTTAAAGGCAAAATATGTAACATTTTTCTAAAAACAACAATATATATAATCATACAGTAATAATCCTTGTCATCACTTCTGATCCTCTGTCAGTGCGTGGTGGTGTATTTACCTGCAGAGACCCTGCCCTCTGTCTGTATTTTCTATTTTCCTTGTTTTGTTGTGTTTAGGGACGTTTCTGGGCGTTGAACTTTGGGCAGTGAGTTTGTACCTCATTCTGCTCTTCTAACTTACTGCTCTACTCTTAGTGTGGTGCAGCTATGGCTGAGAGACAAAACTCTGGGCGAAGCACACCCACGGACATGTCACTGCCTGTTTCCTGTCACACACAGACCTGTCAGTCAGACATAGGAGGAGGAACCACATGCTTTTGGTTATATTCCATTGAGAACATTCCCACATAGTTATGTGATGGTGAGGGCCTTTTTATTTGTACTTTAGAACATTGCTGTCATGCGCTCTGGTCTGCTGGAGTTTTGGGTGTCCATGAGAGTTCTGGCATTCCATGCATCCACTGTCGTGACTCTTTGTGCCTTACTGGACTTTCTCTTCGGTTCAGCTTTTTGACCGTGAGAGAGGAGACCAAATCCATTTGAAACCGTCAAGTATCCGGAGTGCGGTCGGGCCTGTGACTCCGAATTCGGGCCACAGACTCACCAGAGATGGTCGCACAGATAGCCGTCTTTGCATCTGTGAAGGACCACTATGACTTTAGAATATAACCACTGTGAAACAATGACAAAATATTCCATGAAGTTATGTCAAATTAGTTAGGTTGTTCTGAAGCATAATGTTCTCTAGATAATATTTGACTTCTTTCGAACAACATCCAATGAGAGGACAGGCCTGAAGACATACACTAGTCTTGCATATCTCCATCCCCTATCATTCTGGAATAAAGGGTAAAAACTCTCTGGGAAGCACTTTTGTCTTGCGTGGCGCTAAACGCAGAATACAACAGCAGTGCCTTTGCAAAATTGTGTAAGGGAGAACTTGTTTTGGTGGAACATTTAGACGTGGTGAAGCAAACTGTCTGCAAAATAAAACCCTTCAACTGTGGCCCGTCCCGACGCGTGTGCAGATGTGAGAGTCCGATCATTGCAGCTTTAATCAAGTGCATGACAGATTGATGTAGCGATGCCTTCTTGTCTTGTATTGTGTCTTGGATGTAGATCATTAAGTGCTGGAGGGGAGTCATTGTTTTGGATCTGAAAATAAAATGTAATGTTAGATCATGGTTATTTGTGTAACAGTGTGAAAATGTTCATGGGGTTATTGATGCATTTGCTGTGTTAATTTTTCCCTTTGTTTATTGTTTTTATCCTCTCAGCTGTTTTGTGTATAAAATATTACCGCGCCACTGGAGTGGGCATTCGTGTATCTGCTCACATGTTTGCATATTTGTGAGTTATATGAATGTGTGTGTGTGCATGAATCCACACGTGCAGTCATATGGCCGACATGCTTACTCAGCATGTTACACCCGCACAAACTTAAGTAAGCCTTTTCCTGTTTCATTGTGAGCAGCTTTGAGGCCCCCAGGCTGCTCTGCCTGCATAGTGTGTGTGTGTGTGTGTGTGTGTGTGTGTGTGTGTGTGTGTGTGTGTGTGTGTGTGTGTGTGTGTGTGTGT
>JAPQRN010000008.1:17781533-17811375 GCA_037367275.1 Coranthus polyacanthus | reverse complement strand
GTGTGTGTGTGTGTGTGTGTGTGTGTGCGTGCGTGTGTGTGCGTGTGTGTGCGTCAGTGTTTACATAAACTAATGGATTTGGTCGGCATTCTCTGTTCTTTCCATGATGAAACATATATTGCCATATAGTCATATCTACTCCCTTTCTGCTTTATTGTGTGTTTATGTAGACATTTTTCTTGTATCATTAAGTAAAACAGTACGTTAAAAGACGAAGCAAACATGAGATTTTCATGAGTACGTTTCTTGTGTTCCGTCAAGTTTAAAAGTTCATCACCTCCTTCTTAGATACAGTTGGAAATGTGAGAGTTTGGAGTGACCTCCCGCCCCATCATGCTGACCAAATTAAGATCATATGGGTTGAGGGTGTGGTGTTGTGTTGTGTTGTATAGTGCACATTTCTTCTTTGGCACTGTAGTATGTTAAATACCACACTGTTTTTAGTGAAATCTGAATTTGAATCTATTGTTTGTACTTAAAATAGCCTTCCCCGTGGGTAAGAGGAAGTATGAAATCTACAATGCGAATTATTTATGTGTGTAGTATTGGCACAGAGTGCAGAAAAGATTTTTTTAAGAAGCCTAAAAGTCCTCAGATGTCCTTTTGGAAAGCTGAGTAGCGTGAAGTGAGAGTAGCCTCTAGGGTCTGCTAAATATGAGCCATACTGCTTCCCCCGCTCAGGTAACACATGTTATGGTTTTGGGGTTGTCTTAAAAGAAAATCAGCTTTCACTTTTACCCCCCCCCCCCTTAGGCCTGCTTATTCTTAGTGTTTGTGTCAGTCTTTTTGGACTGCATGGGGACAGGTCCAAGCATGGAGTCACGTTTTCCCTCTTTTCCCATGGCTGTCACCACTCACTTTATCACCTCTGATGGGATAGTACAACCTGCTTTTTCCTCCTCCTTTGCACACGAATGAACAAGAAGTGTAGATACTCCCTCAAAATGCCGCCCTTCACCGTAGACCTGTAGCTTTTCCATGCAAATGAGAGACAAGTTTACATTAGCGTCAGCAGTAATGGCAGTAATGACAACTATTGGCATGGACTGCGCTTGGCACGGCTCCACCGCCGGGCCGGGCTCCAGCGGGTCAGTCTCCAGATGTGTTGGAGACAGTTTACGGCCACGCTGCAGAATGACTTTCTTTACCTCACTTGCGTGCTCGTGTAGTTTAGGGTGATTAATGTCCAGGGTAGCTGTTCCTAACGAAAGCTGGGCAGCTTGTTAAAGAGGAAAACATATGGGGCACGTAAAGAGCTGAAAATTAAGGGTGCGGTAGAATATTGGTGGAGTTTTTTTCAGGTTGAAGGAATGGAGCCGCTGCAGGAGATAGAATGGTTTGACGGCTTAGAAGAATATCTCTATAGGTCAGACTCACACATCATACTGTACGTAGTTTGGTGGAGATAACACTGTGTAATTTCTGTTCTTACATTTTCTTACATGTCTTGATTAAAGAGAATTTCTTACATGTCTTGATTAAAGAGAAAAAGGCTACACAAGCAGCTACTATACAATTACTATAATGACAGAGCCAGAGGGAGAGCTGCTACTATTTACCTTTCTTTACCTTTTGTCTGTTTGGTTTGGTGTAACCTGTTTAACCGTTGCGTTTGCAGATTTTTGGCACACAAGTCAAACTTGTCAGACGACCTGTGAGAGCTCTAATTCACAGCCGTAAATGCCTCAGTGAACTTTAACTTCAGCACCCACCAACGGTCGCTACATGTACAATGTTCTTCATTTTAATTTTACAAGTGAAATAGTGATTCCAGCCAAGCAAGAACAGAAATCATAATTCCTAATGTATTTAAACGATGTAGCTTCTTTTTGATTGAGATATTAGAGAAAAACTCTACATATAGATACATACACACTTAACCACAAAGCTCAGTCCATGTGTAGCGTCTGTCCAATGCTTTCAACATTTCAGGAAAGGATTCTTGAGTAAAGGGAACAACTGTAAATAATTCAGCATGAGTAAAAAACATTTGTAATTCTTAAAATATGAATATATTGGTATTACTATATTATAGCTGATTATAAGGTGCTGATACCTGTCTTCAAAAAAGCTGTATGAAGTCCACATGACTGGGATTTATATATTCTAAAAGCTGTAACTGTACAGTTTTTAATGTGGAATATTGTGTTATAATGTGGTCTGTGGTTTACTGTTCGACTACTGAGAAATGATGTTTTGTGGGGATAAAGTGTCTGTTTATATTTCGAGTGTTTAGTCTACATTTGTGTTTTTAGAGGCGGTTTACATGCACAAAATATTCTTTTGCTCTTATTCTGAAAATGACAATTTTCTGCGAATGAAAATGTAAATTCCAGTCACATTCCTGTTTCGATGAAGCCGTGCATATTCTGATTAACGTAAAACACTCGCCTCCTTGAAAAGGTCAGCGTTGCAAACTTGTGCATGTCCAAGTAGGTGTGTTTCTCTTTCTGACCAGATATGTGGGCTTGTCCTTTGGTCATCTCTACATCTCTACCGCAGCCTTACAAACTGTAGGCTGGTTGGTTTGTGTCCAATGCACAGAACTGACTATAAACAGACAAGAGCCTGTGTGTAACGAACTGAGGTTGAAAACCCCAACTGAGATGCATGTAACAGCAAATTTCCAAATGTGCTGTATACATGTCTAAAGAATGCTCCTAAAACCTGTATTATATCAGTGTATTCCACATCTTAAACAGAAAATGGTACATTCAGAAAAAGGATTATAATAATTCCGAATCCAATCTGAATGTGCTGCTTACATATTCAGTCTGGAATACTGTCATATTCGGAATAAGAGTAGAATGTTAGGCCATTACTACATTTTTGTAAAACACATTACTTTTGCTGTGTTTACACCTGGAATCCACACTACTGCAGCATTTTAACCTCCCAAAAACCCAGATTTTTGGAAACGCTGCTGACTGGCATCTGACTCTGGTTTATCTGAAATATCATTAAGATGGAGAATGAAAAATGCATTCTACAATTAAATATAGAACTACAAAAATACTAGTCATCCAGGCTTTTAATTTTGTACCATTATCCAGTTGAAACACAGCGGTTGCTGTACGTCTGTGCCTCCTCTACCACCTGGTATGTCCGTAACCGGGGTCACGGTCAGTGAGGCTGGGGTCAAGCTGGTCTCCTCCACAACGCACTTGTTAGGGGTGAGTTTAAGGTCTGGAGCAATATTAGGATCTTTTTTGTGGCCACCAGATGATGAGATTCATTCTCTTTTTCATAGATGGCAGCTCCGAACTGCAGGTTTTTAGAGCTTGTATGTTGCGACCAAAGAAAACTCTATGAGAAGTGAAGTGAAGGAGTGAACCGAAACCGTAAAGTTGCAAGCCAGAAATTCGAATGAACGAGCAGAGACATTACATGTTGTCAATTGTTTTTTTGTCCAAATGTTGCTCACAGTCACTTTAAAGACATTCATTGCCTGTTAGTTTCCCAAACCACTTTTTTAGGATTTTTGTTTTATCATAAAGCCACACCATGCAGTTGTTTGAACATGATAAGTTATAATCATCACCTGACTTGACTGTTTTACTGTTGAACTGTTGAATGCCGTTGGACTAAGAATCCTCATCTGCACATCAGTCATTTCTAACTTTTAACTAACATGTCAGACCTGTCAAACCTGTCCATTTTACAAACAGCATTTAAGTTCCATATTGGCATCCTCAGCTGGATGTAACGCGTGACTATTTTTGGAGGCGTTGACTTGGCTTTAAAGCAGTCCTTCATGATTCAATCTGTTGACATGGTTGTGGGATTTTCGCTCACTGGTGAATTCCCTGTTTAACACTACATAGATATGCTTTGCATTGTTTTCTAGGGATTAAGCTGCACACACTGCTTGCACAATCACACACACGCCTTATGATGCGTACTAGAGTGTTACAGACAGGCGCTGGCTTGGGCTGCCTTCATGTTCCCGTGTCCTGATGTGACCTCAGCATCTTGGCTGCATGGTTGTCTTTAAAAGGGGAAAGTACTTAACTCTCTCATAACATTTTGCTCTCTTTGTCTTTTGCTTTCTGTCTTCTTTTTTTTTTTTTTTTTTTTATCTGACCACTTCCTTTCCTTTCCCCTCCTTGGGGAAATATGTAGAAAGAGGAAAAAAAGGCTTTGGGGTGAATGAGAGAGAATGAGAGGAATGGTTTTGTGAGATTGTGAGAGAAAACACAGTGTGGATGTTATGAAGAGCTTCCTTGTTTCCAGTGCAAATTTAGCATTTTTTTAATACAAATCATGTGCAAGACAGAGGTGCTGCGGATATATCATGCTTTTTTTGATGAGAAGGATGTGATATAACAGGCTACGCAGTGTGTCTGATGGGACTGACAGCAGCACTTAAGTTTAATACAATACCTCACATTCCTTCAGACTGTGGGAGAGTAGTTTTTAAAGGGAGGGAGACGTACACACAAACACTGAATCCTGCCCAGTGTCGCAGTCTTGTGATGCTGGCTTCTGCTTTTCTCTTAACATTGTGAGAATAATTATGTTGCACAAGAGTCTTTATTAACATTTGCAATGGCTCACAGTTTTCTCTTCTGGATTCTGTTCTTAATGTACTGGTTAATTGTTAAGTGTAAAGGATTCAGGGAAGCAGAAGATGTGGTGCAGAATTGCACAATAGTGTAATATTCCATAATAGGAAACAACTCAGTTTTATATGTCTGCAGTTTGTTTCTTCACAATCTTAAAAAACCATGTCAATATGAATCTGTACCAAGGAAAGTGCCTGGTTAATCTGACTCCTTTTAGGGGTGTACTTTGAAGGTTAATAGCTGCATCTACATGGACCATATTCCACTAATAATTAGAATAATAGTCCAATCAGATTACCTCAATCAGAAGAGGCTTTCCTCATCAGAAGGAAAATACTAGCGCATAATAACCATGTAAATGCTTAATCCAGTTGTTTCTCTCTGATTGGAATAAATATATGTTTCCCCCATGTAGCTGTAACGTTACGTGATGTGATGAGTTTCCAGAATGGACTGAAACATAGCAACATAGCAAAACAAAACTAGACCTTCAAAGATTTAAGGATTGTTGAATGCTTTGATGGTCAAAAAGCCTGAAACAATGAGCTGTTCAAAGAAGCGTTTGAAAAGACGACTGAACGAAAGGAATTTTCTCAGTAAATATGGTCAAAAAATACTTCTTCGGTTACATTTTTAGCTGATTAGACCCTTCACAGTCGGCAGAACCACTTTGTCTTGTCAAAAAAGTTACGTTTTGATGAAATGCTTCGGAGCATGTAAACACGCATCTTATTGGTTTATATGATTTACTTGCATATGTTATTTTATCTCACAGTAACAACAGTATACATCATGATAGAGTAATTGTGAATTCAACTATGAAATGGTTTAAATGGTTAATGGTTTTCTTCTTTTATATGTTGGGGACTTCCAAAAAAACTAAAACATCTGCTCTCACGAGACAACAGTGGAGTTAGAAGCAAAAGACTGAGTAAAAGTGACATTCTTTCAAAATGGAGGCTTTAAGACTCCAAACATGGTCAAAATAAATTACAGTGTGCAAATGTCTGGTAATCATGTAACTCCAGCTTCAAATCAATGGAGACTAATATCTTAAAGGTTAACTGGTTTCAACCTGCTATCCATCCTGCTACCTAAATCATGCTGCTTTGAGAGGCAGCTGGAGATCATGCGCGCATGAGAGATATGGTAAAGCCAATTCTCTACACATTTCTGCCATCGCACGGTATATACATCACATCGGCTGACTCTGTTATTTAATATCCATTTAAACAGTTAAGTTGGAATCTCAAATCAGACTGATTTCAGTCAGGGTGAAGAAATGCTGTCTACGTAACTGCAGCTAGTTTCTTTCCGACTAAATCTTTCCACCTATTATTATTGCAGTTGACGAAACAAAAACAACTCATGTTAAATGTTATTTTTGGTTCAATAGCAGTGTCAGAAAGTCATCTTTCAGAAAATAGTTCAAAATGCACTTAACAGCGTCCAGAAGAATGAGGCAACAACGTATATATAGTGCATAAAGATGCAATTTATAGGGAAAATGAAGCAACTGATCACATTTCATCAAAAGGAAGAAGAGATTGTTTTGCATTTTTACTGAATGTGTGAGTTACATGATGAATCAGTTATTAAAATGATTATAAGTGACTCTCTGTGTGTTATTAAATTGGCTAACTGAGCACTCCTTGTGTTTCAGTCTCAGCAGGACTGATGGTGAGCTGGTTAGGGGTTAATATTATCTCTAGTTGTTTTCATGTGATCCAGTTCCAGCGTGTGCAGTATCCGCTCCACAGCTTCCCTTCAATCCATGTGCGTAGGGCTGGAGTAAAAAGCCCACATAGGGGATCCTTTGTTTAGGAGAGTCTAGGCATGGAAGATAATTTACAAGCCGCTAAGGTCCTCACGCCATTGGCTGATGAGGCTCTGTCTGCGTCTGCGAAAGGCATCCCGTATGTGTGTGTGTCTATATGTCTGTGTGGTGCGCTGAGTGTGTGTACGTCTGCTGTCGCAGCACTTTGCTACAGTGGCTCAGAGTCGCCCTAGCCATGGCACCCAGGAGCTTGCCCTGTGCACGGCTACTGTAGCCAGCGTTTTCTTTTGAGGCTGAAGGAAGCAAAGCAAGATGGCCACCAATACCTTTTAGGGGTATGCTGCCTAAACCGGAGGGGCTTCCTCTGAGGACAGACAAGGTAAACGCAGCCGGAGTGCTCGCCCCGGGGTCTATTGTCTCACTGCAGATGGGTCATCTATCTCCGGTGGAGCTCATCTTGAACTTGTCCTCTGTCGTCTCCTCTTCTCCCCCCTGGATTTAGCTGGTTGGAGCACTTCATTTGGACACTGATGTTTGTTATTGTGTCTACTTAATCACTGAGGGACCTTGGCTTGTGTGTGTGTGTGTGTTTGGCTTGTCTTTTCCAGGTGGGTTTAAAGGACATGACAACAAAGTCAGCAACAAAGAGGTCAGTTTCCAGGGTAACAGACACCCCTCTTCTTTTCCCCCCTTCTGCATGTCTTTTTTAGCCGTTGCAGTACAGGAGAAGAGCCCCTTTGCTTCCCCTTTTCTTTCTTGCAGTGTTTTGAACAACCATATTTCTGCACCTGCTGTTTTTTACCACAGAAGTGGAGTGCTTGTAATCCCTGAGTCGTAACTTGTAATTTGGCAGGCTTTTCTTGTTTGGCTGCAGCAGTGAAGGTATTGTTACTGTTGGTGTTAATCTGTAAAATTTTATAGTTTATTAAGCTCAGGCTGGTGTACTGTGAAGCTGCCTAAGCAGTTCCCCTATGTAGATTAGGCTCATTGTCTTCATTGTCTCTCTTTTCATGTGTTTTGTTTTATATGTTGACTACGTGACATAAAGCTCAGGGCAGACAGGAA
Source organism: Coranthus polyacanthus (assembly GCA_037367275.1). NCBI lineage: Eukaryota > Metazoa > Chordata > Actinopteri > Kurtiformes > Apogonidae > Coranthus > Coranthus polyacanthus. The sequence continues at coordinate 17,803,968 of JAPQRN010000008.1, read as the reverse complement.
GCGTTCACTCTATGAATGAGGGAAATTCTCACGTGAAACACATAAACACGCTCTAAGCCAGGAAGGAAGCAAGCATGCTTTTTCAGGGTTATATTGTGAGAGCAACACTGCGAATTGGAGATCATAACAATATGTGATTTCTGCATAACCACAAAGTCAGCAAGAGGAACACTATTGAAAATGCGATTTTATGAATGCAGAGCGCCTTCTCTGCCACATACACCTGCATACAAGTGTTTGGATTCAGGTGTATGCATGTAAACGTGTGTTTATGTACATGTAAATGTGTATTTGTGAGTTTGTTTGTGTTAGTAGGGATGCATACTCCTTTAAACTCCTTGGAGACCCATCTCTCTGGAGAGGGTTGTTAGGATTCAAGCAGCAGTTACACCTTTGTTGCTAGGGTAGCTACTCTGCTGTATGTTTTGTTGATCTTTGTAAGGCACAGGAGTGTCAGCTTGTGTTTGTGTGAGCACAAAGGAGACTGCCTATTTTCATTGAAAACAGATCTGCAGTTCAGTACAGTGTGAGTGACTTTAGATGCCTTGAGGAAGACACAACAAGAGCAACACAAAGACACTGCACTAACACATCCCAGACCCTGCTCTCTCGAGAGACCCGGTGGCTAAATGAGAGCACATGACTCCGCATTTACATCCTGCGTTGGGCTTTATGTTATCACAAGACTGAGTGCAGCACAATTAAAGACAGACACTGCACTTTGATGTCAGCTTTGGATCATAAACACTTGGATGCCCAAATGTATGCAAACTTAGGCGCACGCATACGCATGCATAGCGACACGCGTGTGTCTGCTGCAGTGCTGGAAGCCAGCCAGCTCTGCTTTGTCATTAAAAGCAGGTTATTGTGACAGACACACTGCCTTTTTCTCCGCTCCCCATCGCTTTCCCTCTTTTTTCTCGCTCCGTCATTTGAACATCACGGTGGCCCGTTTCCACACGCTCTATGTGGAGTGGTGGGTCTCACTCTGTTGCATTGGCAGCTTTCGTATTGCCTCAGTCTGAGCTCCAACAATCTGTTGCATCAGCAGCGTGTTTCTAGTAGTAAGACAAAGTCCCGACAGCTGTGTGAAGAGTGCAGTGGACGGTGGAGAAAGTGCAATGGATTGGAGAGGGATCAGGAATGAAAAATCGGTGGGAAATCAGCTCTATGATATTGATCAAATCTTTTTATGGCTGTCGGGGTAAGGAAAGTTTAGTTGATGATTAACTGTCATGCAAAAAGTTGCAACTATCAAATAGTCTTTTTCTATAAATTGTATGCCACTAGTATAGTATAAGCCCACAATGGTTTATTTAATTGTACATATTTCATTGTACACCAAATGAAGAACAAAAACCTGTTTGTTGTTTGCCTTTGAGGCTTTGTAAACAAGAATTGTACCGGACATGCACATTTGACATGAATAACTTAAATATACAAAGCCTGTTATTGAAATATAGAGAGAAATGACTGATTATGGCAGGTACTAATAGAAATGAGATGAGGTTAAAGGAGTGCCAGTCAAAACTCACATGGTGGAAAATGATGTGGAAATAGACATTTAATTCAGCTGCTTTTATACAAGTGAATGGAGATCACTTATCACAATTATGTAAAATAATTGCGGTTTTCTCAAATAATTGCTGTAAGGCAATTATGTAGTAATTGTAATAGCCCTAAAAGTTCTCTATGATTCTTCTTTTCAAAAAAAAATAGTTCAATGTAAAGATAAAATTCCTGTATGCAACTTTTTTTTAATAAATGACTTTTGGCAGTGTGCCTTGCGTTTCTGTGGATAACAAGCCAACAGCATAACACAAGGTGGTCAGTGGTGAATACTTTCATGACAAACATTTTCAGCTCAACCATCGGTGGTAAACATCAGGGTCACTGTTCAGTCACTGAATAAAACCTCCAGTCTAGACCCACATGTATGCATGTTTGATTGATTTTCAACTGTCATGATAAAAAATGTAGTTTACAACTAACACTGTTATCACTTGTCTGAAATGTTTCTCCTTTAGTCTAAATCCCGTCTTGGAATGTTAGCTTTTCACTCTTCCACCATGTGTATTTAACTACCGAGTGCACCAAAATAGCTGAAACGTATTGTTTAAATCCTTCTCAGAAATGTCAACAGCCAGGTTGAAACTTACTTAAACACAAAAAGCCTCAGGAATGTGTTAAATGTTATAGATTTTGTGGTATTTGAGTATCAAATGTGGAATGTTGCTTTATGAAACCCAGGCTAAAATAAAAAATAAAAAAAAACGATGATCTCTACACTCTTATCAAAAGATCTTTAAGGTCAAAAGTAAACACATCCCTCAAAAAGCTCATTTCTTTGACACAGCACAGCAACAGATCTCCTTGAGGAGACTAACAACCTTCTTTTAACATCTGATGCAGCAGTGTTAATCCTCTTAGACCTCAGCATTGCCTTTAACACTGTATATCTCTACGCTAAGAGTGAGTGTTTTGGCTCTAATAGATGGCTTTGTCTCTACGTCTGCTTCTTCATCACTGACGATTCATGCTGCTACTCACATGTGGGATGTCACAAGGCTCAAGTCTTAAGCTCGACCTCTTTTTTACTATACGCACTTCTCTTTTCTTTAGTCTCAAACTCTTTACCAGCTCGTTATAATTCAAACTAATGCATAGAAAAAATAACATTATTTTCCTTCATAGAGCTCAAACTGTAGCTATTCTGCACCTTTTTTTAATCTCCTTTTTGTAATACCGTGCATCATTGTTTCTGCTTTGTAAATCTTCCTCATGTTCAATTCAAGGACAGATCAGACATGACTCTATATTTTCAAATTGTCAATAAATCCTGTAAAAAAGCCAACGCTGATACTTTGGGACTTCTGTACTCCGCACTCCTCCCCAAGCCAATGGAAGGATGGAAATCTTCAAAAGTGGGTCACCAATATTTAATGAAAAAAAAGTCGTTTCCTGAAACAGTTGGCCACTGTAGTTTTTAACAACCATTACTCAACCATTACAAGGAGTAACTGCTACAGTTGGGAACCGTTTTCATCCAGGGGTTTAACGGTCGACTGATGGGTGTTTCAGTGGCCTGTATGGATTATATAGAGAGCAGCAATATTTAATGCTGATATCATGTTGGTTTTTTATAATAATAACGACAGAGACACAACATTGCTAAACTTACATAAACATTTATTTAACACAGTCAGGTCTGTGTTGTCTGTGTTTCCATACATAGATCTATTGTGCGCTCTGTGTACAGTGCTCTCATTTTAAACCAAAAAAATGGAGAACACTAACATTGTTCCACAGCAGCCACACTGACAAGGCTGCTGTGTCTGCATTCATTTTTTGTTTACCAGCCTTATAAAATAATAATTGGCCAACTGATTACATGGATTAATACACATTTGAAGCAATGGTGAATATTTGCTGCAGCCTGTGAATTTTATGCGAGGCAAACTCAAAATAAGAGAGGAATACGCCTTTTAAATGGATCATTTCATTGCTGGTTGAAATTGATTTGTTGACAAGAAAGAAAAATATCACCAGCCATATAATGTAAATATAGCAAAAGTAGTATTTATGCAGCTTTGCAACCTAGTTCATGTCTGGTGGAAACAGAGAGAACAAAGTAGTGGACAGAGCACATGTAACTGATATACACAAGTGTTTTGTGTTTGGGCTGCGGGTTCACAGCAGTCTGGTTTGTACTGAGGAACTGATGCTGTTCAGTCTTGATCTGTCAGCTTGGAGTGCACATCTTCTCCTGTAAAACACATGAAAACAGTAGTGCTGACGGAGTTTAACGAGAGTTTAAATCAGGTAAACAGAGATAAACAAAGGCACCGCCAGCTCCCCTGCAACTTCGCTGCTTCATTACAGGGAAAACATCTCTGTTACTGACATATATACTGTACAGTGCACACACACACACACAGCTCACACAAATGCACACCCATACTCCTGCTCCCGCAAATGGGTTTTAGATCCTTTTGTCAGCTGAGTCTTGGCACATGATGCAGTGTTTTTTTTTTTTTTATCTTTGTCACGCTGCAACATATTTAATAAGCTTTCCGTTGCTTGAGGCTTTAGTTCTCGATGTAATGCAGTGTTTGAATCTAAACTAAAAAGTAGCACGACTTTGGTGGATCAAGTCAAAGATGTAGCAAAGTTTTATCAGAGAGGTTTTGACATGACATGCAGAAGAATAAAGGAGCTTTGATAAAGCTGTCTGTTTTTCTCCAGCAAACCACACTTCAGATCTTATATCATGAAGTTTCCAAACTTCATTAAAACAGAATTTAATGACGTGGATCCATACTATGTAGCTATATAGCAGATATACTCTCTTTATAGGCTCAGCTGATTGGACAAATGACTTTGTGCGTCTCTTTCTTCTCTAATGTGATGTACATGTAAACGATGCAGCTTGAGTAGCAGTAGTTTGATGGACGAAGACCTGCTTATGAAACCAAAACAGTTGTCGCTGAGCGAGGCGTTTGAGAAGTCGACAGAGAATGACCAAGGTAGAAAATGCAGGAGACAGGTGACTGAGGCGCAAGATACAAATATTTTTCCAATCCTGTCATTCTGTGCCTTTATGCTCAACATCGACAGAATATTACTGGACAAATGACTGATTAAGTGTCAGACACACACTTTGATTTTCAAATATATAATAAATATATAATAAATAATATATAAAAATAATTGATTATTTTATTATTAATTTACTGTTCACTGCCAATTACAACTCTTTATTAACTCTTGCTGTTGAATATCCATTAAAACCCGCTATTAACCATTATTTTAATACCAAAATAATGGTCTGTATTGGAAATAATGGTATCTTTAATCCAATATTGTGTTTTAACCTTTTAAAACATCCACCCTTTTCATGGAGTGTTCAGTTAGGTTTGGGGTTATAACAGAAGAAGTGTGAGGCCAAAATGCGTTTCTCCATTTGAAAAAGAATATCTTCTAGTTTCTCTGTTTAGTATGTGGTTAATACACGACCTAAACTACTTCAGTTCAGACATGGCTCAAATGTAACCCTAACCCTAACTCTTTAATAGGTCTCCAGTGTCTTGGTGGATGTTAAAAGGTTAAATGTGCAAATCGAGAAATCCATTGGCTGTTTCTAGTCTGTCTGTACTCTACGCTGTGTTTCAAAATTGACAAGAAAGATCGCAGTTCAAATTGTGCGTCATTATTGTGATTAAAAACATTGTGATATGATCTTTTGGCCAGATCACCCACCCCTATTTATACTATCCTCACTAATCTAGGTATGATTTCCTGCTCCTAAGACAGTTTATCATAGTGCACATTCAGCGTAGGCTTTTGGGATCATCAATATATCAATACTGTGGACCTTTGATTGGTCATAGGTCTGCTGGCAGGCAGAATCTGTCATGGCTAAAAGGTCAGGCAGAGCTGCAGTGCCATGCTCTGCCTGGATAAAATCTCTAGTGGGTTAATCACTTACTAAGAAATGCACAGAGTTAACATTACAAGGCAACAGCAAATGTGCTTGCTTACACATGCATGAATGCCCGGTAACACACCTACAAATGCACACAAGACACAACATGTACATAGACATTGCACACATGCCCTCAGTGACCCACTGTCAGTAATGCAATCATGAACTGTGCCTGACTCCAAATGTTTACTCTTTTTGGCTTTTAGCTACCTGTGTGGCTGCGGCTATCAGCACAACTCAGACAGGAATATATTGAAGTCTTAAGAATGAAGTAACATAGTTTAACATTTAATTAGCTCTGTTTAGGGAGAGGTTTCTTCATGTGTTATAGAAAGCAGATTTTTGTTTTGGTATGTCATAATATTTTCCACAGCCTTGATAGTAGCTGCAACAGATGCTTGTGCCATGCTGGGAGGCAATCTGTTGTGCTGTGTGCCGTGACTGTTTAGACCAAGCTGAATCACCGTATTCTGCCAAAGCTTGTTGAGTCACTTCTCTCTCTCTCTCTTTGTTTCTCTCTGTTTGTGTCTCAGGTGGGTCCAGAAAGTGGGTCGGTAAATGGCAAAGGCAAGGCACAGATGGATGACACCCACACGGCAGCAGAGGAGGATGAAGGGGAGGAAGGCCACATACCTCATATACAGTCTCCCCACGTCACCCACTTGCTCACCAACAACCTGGCCTCGGACCAAGCCACACGGCCAGCACTTATTAAACGAGAGCCCGGGCTGGAGCCGACCGGCAATGCACTTCACCAACATGTATGTTCTTCTGTGACTTTACAGAATGGTTCTGCTGAGAATCTGACAAAACCTTATGGTGCTAATATGACCACAGGATCACACTCTGATCCCAAGTCGACATATCAAAGGAGCACAATGGCATCAGAGCCTCAAAGGACTATTATAACGATGGTTCCTAAAGACTGCTCAAAGAATGGACCCAAGAATCCTCCTGAAGACTTTCCAGTTCCACTAAAGAAGATCAAAACGGAGGAGCCGTGGGTGTGGATCACCGAACAGGCCACCACAGAGCTGAGGGATGAAGATGATGAGGTCTGCGAGGACCCGCTGTCCACACTGGCGGCAGTAGTGTGCCTTTCTGTCACAGAAAGGAAGGGTCTGGAGGAGAAACTTTTTGGCTCGCGTTCTTCCATTCTTCACTCCATTAAAACGGAACCACTGGACTTCCACTCTGTGAAAAGGGAGCCAACTGACTTGAAAATTGACTTGTGTCAGAAAAGCACTCCTGTCAGCCTGCAAAGGACTCCCCAGCCTATCAAAACTGAGCAAAGTGTCTTGCAACCAAGCGTGCAGTCTTTGGCAGAGAAGAGGAATCTCAGTTTTGATCAGGCTATTGCTATTGAGGCCTTGACCCAGCTGGCAGCTATACCTCAAACCACCCCAGGGTCCATTAAAGCTGAAAATAAGTGTGAACCCCTGCATGAAGCCAAACCCACAGCAGCTATCCGCTACAACAAAGTCTCGGTCATCAGCTCACCACTACACCAAACATCAGTTATACACCCTCCTGTGGCCAGACAAGGAAACGTCATCCAGTGCTCCCGGGAGACAAGCTCCAACACAAAGCTGTGTCTCTCAGAAACCTATCAGAGCCGGTTCCTGAGTGACAGATCACCCTGCAGGAGGACAGAGCAGGGCTTTGCTTCTCATGTCATAAAGTCAGAATGCAGCTATAGAGATCCGAGTGACATGAAGTTCACGAAAGACCATCAAGATCGCCTGTTTGGGGAGGACAGAGAAGGGATTGTTGGGAAAACAAGAAGGAACAGAGATGAGGAGGAGGTGGCAGCTCAGCTGGCAGACTTAGCTTTTATCATCCAGGCTCGTCACAACCAGCAATCGGAGAACAATCCTCCAAAAGGAACACCTGTGTCAGCCATCAAGTACAACTACAACTCGCAGCTACCCCCCGGTCACAAAAAAACTCTCATGAAGAAAACAAAAGCTACCCCCTCCAAACCCAGGAAGAAGAAGATAAATGATGGACAGCACGAGGGAATTAACCAGAGGACCCCTCTGTCAAAACGCATGCCAAACGGGGAGACACCCCACCGGAGCCGAGGCCAGAAGAGTCTTCCACAAGGGAAATCAGGCCTCCCACACAAGAGGAACCTGTTTCTGCCTCAGGCACAAATTGACCTCAAGAGATACTTGGCTGAGGCTCAAGAGGAAAGGAGACAGCTCATCCATCATGGTAGCACACACATACAGAACCAGAACTACAGCACTCTCATGAAGTTCAACCATACTCGTGGTCAAGAAAACCAGCCACAGTCCCTCTGTAATGGTCCACTCAACCTCCACAATCCATGTAACGGTTACTCTGCAGGACTGGGGCAGGACTGTGAAAGGCATTTATCTCAGGTACCACAGCCCTGTGGTGGGCTACAGCACGGTGCTGATCCTAATACCAGCTCAGCCAATGCCGGTTTCCACAGCCACGCTACCGGTCACCACGGTCTGGTTAATGGCTTCTCAGGACTTCGACAGTCCCCTCCTCCAAGCCAGCAGAACTACTACAAGCTAGAACGGTCAGGACCCGTCACTGTCCTGTCCACATCTACTGATGGGGATCTGGACCACTCTGTGGAGTCAACTCCTTCCAAGAACAGCGTCAACAGCTTTCTGGAGTCTCCAATGAGCTTTCTGGACACCCCAACCAAGAACCTGCTCAATACACCTTCCAAAAAACTGTCTGATCTTCCATCCTGTCAGTGCGTGGGTGAGTTTATTAAGGACACGTCAAGTCTCTTTTGTTACCACACTGGGTAGATTAAGTTACAGTGTGTTACAAGTTCTTCTTTTATGTTCTCTTTCACTATTTCACTAATACTCTCCTTCATGTGCACACACACTAGCTGTTTCCCAGTTCAAGCGCCAGTTCAAACATAAATATGCCACATTTCACAGCCATATTTGGAGGGATGCCTTTGGAAGCTTTGTTGACCTATTGTGTTGTATTTGGGGGTTGGCTCATCTTAATAAAACATGCGCTCCTGTGAAGACATGATTTAAGATTGTTGGTTGTGTTGACAGTGTGGTGTTTTGGTATGAAATTCCATATCCTCATGGATCAACTGCAAAATTAGGCTATTATGTAAAGTATGATTCACACACAAGGGTGATTCATCACTAAGTCACTTTAATAAATATATTGGCAACTGCTATCCATTATCATCGATTAGTAAAATGGTCTCTGTCAGCAACAAAGTGAATTACTGTCATTACTGATATTACTAATTTTGTCGTCCTTGTCAGAAACGGCAGATACAACATTATGAAGGACTTGATTCTCTTTGGAAAACAGAAAATAAAATATTTTTTGTTGAACTATGCCCCATGACACCTCTGTGGTGATGAAAGACGCACAGCAAGCAGGCTTATTATTATTATTATTATTATTAGAAGGAATAATGATAAATCAAGTGCTTTAGTATAAATTTTATATCTGTCCTTTCTGACCATTGACAAGAACTGTAGGTTCAACGATGCGTTCGCTATCCTTACGTTTAACCCACAGTAACGTGCAGTAACAACAGTTCTACATTCAAATATCTGCTCCCCTGTTAACCTGATGTTGTGTTTTTTCCCCAGATCAAATTGTTGAAAAAGAGGAGGGCCCATACTATACCCACCTTGGGGCCGGACCTAGTGTTGCTGCAGTGAGAGAGTTGATGGAGAATAGGTAGGGTGACTCTTAAACAGTGTGAAACAGAGAACCAGATTGGCTTTCCACCAAAGGCTGTGTGGAATGAGGCGGGGTCACAGCCAAAGAGTCTGTCATTAAAAGGAAGCACCACTGAGCTAGCTGCACATGCACACACGTGTACTTTTTATCTCACACACATACACTTAACACACACAGAGCATGTTGAAACAGGAAACCCCTTGAGCTTAGACGAGGGGCCCGTAAACCTAGATGACAACCTGATTTAAACTTGAAGCCAACAGTTCATCTGACAGCCGCACTTAACAGAAAAAATACATTTAGCACTTAATATGTGTTTTAAGTTGTAAAGATGCACAAAAAGTTCCAAGTATTTATCTTGTATTACCACATACGCGTCCTTTTTCACACGCAAAGAGCTTGAGTTGTTAGTGCTGCAGGATTTGTCCGTTGCCTTGTGATATTTCTGATGTTCTGTGTGTTTTGTGTCACAGGTATGGTGCCAGAGGAAATGCAGTAAGGGTGGAGGTTGTTGTTTACACTGGGAAAGAAGGAAAGAGCTCCCAAGGGTGTCCGATAGCTAAATGGGTATGTGACCGGGGTTTTTGTTTACTGGATGTTAGTATCATGAAACTTGAATATGTCTTCTGTATACTGATCTCTTCTGAAGGATTTCACCGTAGTTTATTTTTAGCAAAAGGCACCTGCAGCTATTTACACTAGCTTTAAAGGTTCAATTCATGTAAATTACATGATTTTTTCTCTTAGGGATATCTAGACATGCAGATTTGGGTTTATTATTATTTTAAGTCTTTCTCCTGAGTTTGTTACCACAGTACAGTGAAGATAAATCTACCTCAAGGGGTATATAAGCATATAAAACCAGCACTATCTACATGACAGAAGGTTAGAAGTGTGGGGGACCCAACCCTCTAACCATTCAAACTATTTTATTATGGATTTTCTTGAAAGAAATGAATGTGAAAACTCAACAACTCATCATTACTTTGTGTATTCTAAGCCTCACCAATTGCTTTTTTTTCGATTGGGTTGAAATTTGTACGGAACATCCAAGAACGCACAAGGATCATTCGGAACACGTATTCATGAAAGTAGTTGCAAACATTTTCATTTGTAAATCATTGCCTTAAATTGTGTGCTGCGTCTCTCAGGTGATCCGTCGTGGCAGCGAAGAGGAGAAACTGCTGTGTTTGGTCCGCCAGCGGCCAGGACATCACTGTGACAGTGCCGTGTTGGTCATCCTCATCTTGGCGTGGGAGGGAATCCCTCGGCCTGTGGCGGACCGCCTCTACCAGGACCTCACAGAGACCCTCTTTAAATATGGCTCCCCCACCAGCCGCCGCTGCGCCCTTAACGAGGAGTGAGTACCTCATCTGCTGTTTTCCCATGACGCTGCTTCTACCCAGCTTTGTCTGTTTCTTCATCTCCCTTCACTCAATCCCTGCAGTCGTACGTGTGCATGCCAGGGTTTGGACCCAGACACCTGCGGAGCTTCTTTTTCCTTCGGTTGCTCTTGGAGTATGTACTTCAATGGCTGTAAGTTTGCCCGCAGCAAAGTGCCCCGCAAGTTTCGGCTGCTCGGAGACTACCGGGAGGAGGTATGGGAGATATCCAAGCAATACTCACCTGTAGTGATCTCTCCATTTTGTTTTCATATGGAATTTTTGCCAAACACTTCCCTCCTAGTGGCAAATCCTGAATATGACAATAGATGTAGGCGGAGGACTTTAAATATAGGATGCATTACTTTAATGGTAATGCTTTATACTTCATGAAGGTCCTTGTAAGTGTTAATAGGTAATAAAGACCTTATACCAGGGTCCAGTAGATGCAAAAACCACAGTTAACTTTAAATGACTGCATATTTAAGTGCTGGTACAGGCATAATAAAGTATGTATTCATCTTAAAATCAAAAAAGCTTAGTAAAGGTTTATCAGTGACATAATAGTTAAACTGTGTGTGTGATATAAGAAATTCATGAGGCTTTTATTAATGTTCTTTACATTGATAATAGGTTTCTTAAATGCTTAGAAATGTCTTATAATCTATTATTAACACTTAATATTAAGCAATTAATAATTAATTAAGCTGTTACTCACCCCTCATCTCTAATTTGTCTCTTACTTTTTCTGTTTAGGAGGAGAAAATAGAAAACAACCTCCAGGCTCTGGCCAGTGACCTTGCACCTCTCTACAAGAGACTGGCTCCTGAAGCTTTCCAGAACCAGGTGTGGCTCATTAAACAGCCGTTCATTCGGACCCAAGGTTGAACCCAATTCGATTTTAGTCAAGGTCACTATGACCTCGCAAAACGTAACTCATAATCTCAGGTTGTGATGCAAGGATAGTGGACGCATGTGATCAAACTCACAGTTCTTGTTTAAATAGGAAAGAGTTGTGTAGATTTGATGGACCCTTTTGTTTTCTACATTAAGTCAGAGGTAGCATAATTTACAACAGATGAACGTAAACAGTTGCTACACTTTGCTACAGGGTACTGATATAAGAAAAGATAGTGAAACCTTCCTGACAAAAACATATATGCCAGAAGTAAAAAAGAAGATGAAATATATCAATATACACATACTTAATAAACTCAATAGAAATAAGTTGAGGTGTGCTCCTCTTTTTCTAGGAAATTAGTTGTTGACCTCCTTCATTCATTTTCTTATCTCTTCTGTTTATTGAAGTGAAAAGAAAAACTATTTACAGTAAAATAGTATTTGTTTTTTTTTTTATCAACATTCAAAGTCTAGATCTTTTTTGTATTTTCAAGGACAAAGTTAGTGGTTCCATAACATATGTCTCACATATTGTGTTCCATCTTCTTGTCATGTTTGCCAGGTGGAAAACGAGGAGGCAGGAACGGACTGCCGGCTGGGCTGGAGGGAGGGACGTCCTTTTTCTGGGGTCACAGCCTGTGTGGATTTCTGCGCTCACGCTCACAAAGACACTCACAACATGAATAACGGCAGCACTGTGGTAAGTGTGGCTGACAACAGTGTGACCATGTAATACTGTACGACCCTTACACCTCATTCAAAGGTCGCTGGTTGTAGTTTTGCTCCAGGCTCTTGAGGTATTGATTTGTTTGGTTAAACAACATCGCTTTTGTCTTCGTCCTCTTTCAGGTTTGCACTTTAACCAAGGAAGATAACCGTGCAGTGCGTAACATACCAGAAGATGAGCAGCTTCATGTTTTGCCACTTTACAAGATCTCTGATAGGGATGAGTTTGGCCAGGTCGAGGGCCAGTGGGCCAAAATTCAGAGTGGTGCTCTACAAGTTCTGTCTTCCTTCCCCCGAGAGGTGTGTAAATAGGAAATCATATTTATACCATATTTATCATCATGGTAACGCTTTATATTGAGGTACACATGTTCAACATTAAGGATACATATTGGTAACATATTAGCTCTTTATTTTTCATTATAAAACACTTTGACACTTACTAACTACTAGTGAATTAGTTGTGAGCAAGACCTGCAAGACCTCACTTTAGAATGTGGAACAGATTCTGAGTTTGAAAAACTTAATTTAGAGTTTGTTGGACAATATTAACACTTGTAGTTTTGTTACATAAGAATAGAGCCTATTTATTGAGTGCTGTTAAAATGATAGTTTTCATTTTTTGAAGTGGGATTGTATTGTATGTGGTACTTATCCATAGTCAGTGTATTACCTGCAGTAGGTCGTCCTCAGCACAGCCCTATTTTGGAGAAGCACGCAGCGGAACCGGCACGGAAGTAAAGCGATGCACTGCTGAGGAAGGAAGCAGGACCAAAAATAGGCCCACCTAAAAAAATCAATATCACCTTAGGTGTATGCTATATTAGGAAATATTTTCACAGCTTTACTTTGCTGTCAGAGAGCCATTGAATTTGGTAGTACATTTTTTCAACTGTAGTATGTACTTATGTATTTCACACACAGTGAATTATGACGCAGATCCGCTGTGTTGGTCGAGTTGGAAAGTACTAAGACTTTGATAATGATGGATAAGTACATAACCCCACTTCAAAAAATCTGAACTATCCCTTTAATGGAGAGAGACTATTCTTGTGGTGCAACCACCTCATAAGGTCCATACTGAGCAAAGCATAAGATCACAATTCCTCTACAACAACTTCCTTATGTATTATCAATAAGCAGTATTTAAGAGGCTACTGAGGGAAAACTGTTAGTTAATAGCCTTGTAGTTTTACAATATGGTCTAGACTAGAGAAGAAATAATGACTAATAAATAGCCAATATGCTACTGATACATATGTATATTTAAAATGAACGGTGTTGTGTATCTGTTAGGTTCGTCTACTGGCTGAACCAGTGAAATCAGCCCGTAAGATAAGACAGGAGGCTCGTCTGAAGGCTCAGGCAGAGAGGCTTGAGAAGAAGCAGGGGCTGACTCCCCTCACTCCTGGCAAAGTGAAAAATGAAACCACCAACAAAGGTGAGAAACCTGTGGTCATGTTTATGTTTAAGCTGTATCAGTACATATATAAATATAACATGCTAAGGTCAGTGTTGTGAAGGTTCCTTTTAAAATGTAACAGGTTACAGATTACTAGTTACCCTGATGAAAATGAATTACTTCACCAAAGTAACTAGTAATCTGTAACAGGTTACAGATTACTAGTTACCCTGATGAAAATGAATTACTTCACCAAAGTAACTTATTACTGTACATAGGGCTGGGTGGCAAATACAATTCCATCGTGAAACATTGCAAAGCAATCATCTGCAATACATCACAATATCTATGTAACTGAAAAAGGATTTTACTTTGTATTTATTCACTGCATTGTGGTGACAGTTTCATAGAATTTGACAACTGAGATGAAACAATGTACAACACACACACACAAACACTACAACTTCCATGTCCACGTGAACCATACGTTTCTCTGGTGAGTTAAACTGGCAGGAGAAATCTTACAGTGCCAGTACAATATGTATGATAAAATATATTGTATATCATACAATATAATATATTCCCGTATCATTATTTTGTCCTGTTACCCTTTGATCACTTTCTACCAAATGTTTTAAACTTGTCAATTAGGTTGGAAAGTCTTTAAAACATACACCTAAACCAGACAGTGTCTTCAATATGACTTCAATTAAGGCTGGACTATTTAGATTTTAATGCACAACCACTAAATCAAATCACACGTATGTGAACACTGTTACATGTAACAGGTTGCTTCCCATCACTAGCTCAGGTTACAAAATATGGATGTTTACAGATGTTCAGTGTTGAAGAAATACATTTTTATTTCGGTACTTTCATTTCAGAGCCCCAACCCTACTACGGCACTTACAAGCTACCACCCCGACCTGCCAGCGTTGGAAGGTATCCACCGGAGAGGTCCCCACACAACACTTACAGTGAGACTACCAGCAGCTTTCCCACTCCAGGTGCAGGGATCTCCACGCACGGGGAGGTCATCTCCCCCAACCACCCTGGTCTGTCTGGCCTCCACTGCGGACAGAACGGCTCAGCTCTCAGCTATAAGACAGTGAGCGGCGCTGTGAATGGTTATCCCCCAGCATGTGGTGATCAGAGCGCTGTGTCAGATCGTATACCTCCACATAACACCCTTTGTGACTACCCTTTTAAAACTGAGCCCAGGGAGGTGCAGTGCTCTCCTCTGCGCAGACCCTCCTCTAGTGAGAGCGCTCCTCACGCCTCCTCCTTCTCCCCCAGACCTACCTCTGAGGGCCTCTTCAGCAGGCTCAACGGACTCCACAGGGGTGCAGGAGATGTCGGGACAGAGGTCAGGGTTCATGGCCTCGCGCCTCTCTCAGCTCTCGCCTTCCCGCCACAAATGCCCCCGCCTGAACCAGAGGAAGTGAAGCAGGAAGAGGTGTGGTCGGACAGCGAGCACAACTTCCTGGATCACGAAATAGGCGGGGTAGCCGTGGCACCGTCTCACGGCTCCATCCTGATCGAGTGCGCGCGGCGGGAGCTTCACGCCACCACCCCGATCCTCAGGCCGAACCGCCGGCATCCCACACGCATCTCTCTGGTCTTCTACCAGCATAAGTCTTTAAACGAGCCGGGCCACGGGATGGCGATGTGGGACGCTAAAATGGCAAAGAGGGACCGGGACAGGGAGGAGGAAGCTGAGAGGTTAAGGATGGAGGACAGCCCGAGCCAAGCGACGGGAAAGAAGCGGAAAGGAGCTGGAGGCGTGGAGCTGGAGGAGGAGAAAGAGGAGGACGCGGAGGAGACGAGGAAGATGTTGAATGTTCCCACACGTCAAGCTTGGACTCTACCGAGGGACGGCGTCATTACCGTGTCTCCCTACGCTCTTACCCACGTCACGGGCCCCTACAACCGCTGGACTTAGTCAACATGTTTTAAACACACACACACAAAGAAAACTCCCACACCGTGTGCTTCTGCCTTACCTCAATTAACTTCAAACCGCTACTCTCATTTTTATGTCATTTTCATTGTGCTTTTCTAATATCTTTGTCCACTTTGTGCTTCTTTGTCTCTGCCTTCAAAGTGATGAGGAAGACCAAAGTTGTGTTGGCTTTTTAACTGTGAGTTTGGGTGTTGGTTTTTATTGTAAAGAGATGGTGCTTTGAAGCGTTTTAAACTGGTTTTATATACATGATTTAGAACAACAACAAAAAAAGATGTGATTATTTATTCTGATCATAACGATTTCTATTTAATTCCTGGTGTAAGCCTGTTTACTGCAAGATTTCTATGATAACCTGCATTATGTGTTGACGCTCAGAGTTTATGTTGTACAATAGGACTATGCTCTTTATTTCAGCCAGTAGCTCTCTTTCCATGAGAAGAACTTATTGGCTTATTATACGTCGGTGCCATTCTCACTGTAACCTTTGTTAAGCAAACATCACATAATGTAGAATACAAGACTAATAAGGTGCATATATTTACTACAGACTGTCACATGTAGCATTGTGCTTTTCCTTCTGCTGCCTCCGACTTCTGTCAGCAGTGGATGAAAGAAATGTACTTGTATGGTTTGTTGTTTATTTTCTATAAGTCTGGATGGTTTGTCTTTTATTCACAGATATGTATGGCATATTAAGAAGCACTTTTTTTATTTTCTTAAACTTAACTTGAAAAAGGTCCCAAACCATAGGCCTAAAAATGTATGTACAGATAGAGATATATATGACAGTTTAGCATGAACCCTGTTTTATTTTTTCAGTATTTTACTGCATTTATTTGACTGAGCTACACAAAGACATACATATCTGATTAAAATTCACTCTTCTTCAATACTTAGCATAATGAGGAATCATGAAATGCTCAGTGAAGTGCTTATCATTACTGGCACTTAATTTATGCTCACCTCCTGCAAAACAAGTTTGAAATGTTTTAAATATGGGCACAAGCATGATTATAGAATTTGAAATTTCTGACCTACTGTATTTTGATGGTGCTAATGAGACCTCTGTTTTGTTTCTTTTACAGAAAAGTGTCAGATTTGTCAACAGAGTGTTACAAGTTTTTTTAATATCCACACTTTTTAAATACAACACATTCAACGCTTAAGATTCAAACTATTTATTCTTTACCTTTCTGCATTTGTTGGAAAACCACTCATTAACAGTTGTCAGATCCCACTCAGACAATTGCCTAAGACGATTTCAGGTGCTCGAACCTTGTGAAGACTTTGTTTACAGAAACCTTTTATACAGGGTCTGAATAAGGGGGTTGGTGTCAACTCCTGACGAATCAGGATTTCATGTTGTTTTACTACCCACGAAAAAAGAAACATCTTCATGGTTATTGCTTATTATTGAAATTTCAGCACAACAGAGAAAGACCTTTAACTGATATTCACACTAACACTAGTGACATTTGAGAAACATGCTGGTCTTTTATATTTTGACGTCCAGTCGGTGCTAATAAGACAAGTTGTCAAGGTACATTCAGTGATATAACGTGGTTATTTAACAAACGGTGATGGTATGGTGCTATTTATAAGCTCATCACACACTGACCTGCTATATTGTTCTCTACAAAGATAGTTTTACCATTTCTGTAGTTTCTAAGTGGCTGACAACATACCCGAGATGTGTTAGCATCCCAACCTTGATCATGATGTCAATTAAGTGCCAGAAAGAGAAAAAAAAAGCAAATTATTGTCAACATGTCCATCAGGTCTTCCATAGATTCTCACTCACTGATTTAAACTCTTCACACATCGTTGAGAACGTCTTCACACACACAGGAAATGCAATGAATGTAAACAGATTCAAATCATTTGGCTTAGATGGAACATTTTTTTTGTAACATTACAGTAGAAAATGTTTCTTTTTATTTGCCTCTCAGCCGACATCACACAACATTGAATCTCTTTGTATCAACGAGGAACTAACAGCAAGCACCAGCATTTGAAAAATCTAAAAAAATAAATAAAAATAAAAAAAAAAGTTTTAATAGTGGAGAAATGTGTAAATATGTATGTGAAGCATACTGTTTTTACTGTACTATTAATGGTGTTTAGACAATGGATGATCTTGCTTATTTTGAAACTGAATTACTGTATGTTGCTGAAAGTATATCCAGTTTAGACTTGAGAAGAGACTAAATTTAGCATTCCTTTTATGGATGGCTGATCTCTTTCGGGATTGTAAAATAAAGTCATATTTATATTTTGGACCTGATCATGTTTTTCTCTGCTCCCTTTTGTTGTGTATACGTGTGTGGTCATTTTATACAAGTATTACATTTAGTCTGAGAGGGATGAAAAGCCTGTGGTGTTTACCTCTGACAGTGGACAGTTTGTATGTTGTTCACGAAAAAGCAGAGACAAACATTTATCTGTCAATTATTCTGATTAAGAAAACATATAATTGCCCTTCTGAATTCCCCACATCAGGATATGAGTCACTGCTTTGGGACTTTGTCCTCGTAGTGTTTAGACATGAGTCATCACATGTTTGAGTACAGTTTGTCTCCAGAACAAAGAGTTTTTCAATACTTTATGGATTGTGCTACTGACTCGTTGAGATGAATAGTTTAATAACTTCAACCAACTCCAAAAATAAGAAATTAAAACAAAGAATTATATTTAATTATTAATAATTAACAGTAACAGAGGTCACGTTAAGCAGACATGTACGCAGACATATGCCTCATATTTGTGTAGCATTTTTTTATTTTAACACTTAAATCAGCAAAACAACTTTTTTCCAGTCTTAATTTATCACTTAGCCTAGAAAATGTCCAATAATTGTGAAAAAAGTCAATCCTCAGAGCTGTTTTTTTTTTTTCAGCACTCCAAAATCAAATGATTGACTATCACATGGGGAAAAGAAAATGAGTAAATCGTCACATTTGGGTATAGGTTGAACCAGGGAATGTTGTCATTTTTGCTTGAATAATGAATGAAACCATTCAAAAACAAAGAACAAAACACAAGTCATAATTATGGGACAGCAGCAAACATTAGGGTATTTAAGTCAAGCATTTCAATTAGTATCAGGACTTGGGTCATTTAGAATAAGTATTCATAGTTAACTTTATTATTTATTTAGTGGTTCATTGATGCAATTTTAAAAGCACATATAAATCTCTTTCAAAATGTAACTATCGACGGACTAATATTTCGTTTGCTAATTATTTGAATAAAACGTAAAATTACTATTCAGATGTATTTTATTATTTATGGATTAATATTAAAGTACTGTGGTTATTTCTTTTATTACAATGCCAATGAAAATGACCTAATGAAATAGCAGAGCCATTTATGAATGTATATGTATGTTATATCTAATTAGATCTACTTTATAATTATTTGAGTGACTCTCCTGGTCGTCCATACTTGTAACAGCGTGTGGAAAATCTAAAAATACTAATTCTGATGTGTCAGTGGAAGAGCCCTCTCAGGTATCGTGTTACGCATTCGGACTGAGCTGAGCAGGCTTCCGTAGCGGTGTGAGCGGCCGGACGGTGACGCAGAGGCGCTGAACGGGCAGAACATTTCTACTGTCAAGATGGCGACATCGGAGCCGGTAAGAGAAACCAGAGATAGCTGTAAATTTCGACTTAAGTTGCACGAAAAGACTGGAATTCCATTCACTATACATCGGGACATTGTTAAATAATGACACATAACCGAACCTCTTCTTGTATTTTAGTCGGGATGGTTCTGTTTGAGGTCGTTGGTGTGTCAGTTGGCGTGGATCTCAGTTAGCGTTAGCATGCACAGCAATGTGATGGATGAGGCTGACTTTGTCGGCAGGGAGGGACTGACTGGACGTCGTTCATTCAAACTCCATTCAGTGATTTGTTTTAATGTACCTCGACGTTAACGCCAACCTCTTATGTTTGTTTTAAGTCAGCAACTACACCAATAAACACCCATATTAAGCTGCTATCAATTAAATTCGTCACAATCTGGACACGTGTGTTTCTCGCTGGTCGCTAGCTTAGCACGGCTGCTAAAACTAAAGCTAGTGAAGGATAACTTGGCTCTATTGTAGTGATAAATGTTAGCTTGGGCTTATATTTGCTGCCGCTCTGTATGTTTTCTGATAGTCGTTACATACGTGGTCAAAATACTGACATTGTATAACTGGGCGTAATAAAACATATATTGCTAATATTGTTAAGTTAGTATTTTTATAGTATTAGTTCGCAGCTTTCATTTGATATTTAGCGATCCTTAACTGTCATATCTGTGGTCGGTCCTTGAGAAAAATACATTTTAACCTGGATATGTCCAATAATGTCAAAGCATTAATAGGCTTATTGTATTTGGATGGGCCACGTAGATACCCTTAAACTGTATTTTAAACATTAATTAGAAAGGAAAAGCTCTAATATGAACATTGAATTGACATTACTATAAATGGCCAGTTAACGTGACTGATACTATATCTATATCTCCTTGTTCATAGCTTTCTTTATGCTTGTAAGGAATATCTAGCAAATATTTAGTCATTTCTGTTCAAGAAGTCAGTGGTATTAATTTGTAATGCAGACATAGCCCCCAGTAAATGTATTATCTGAAGTGGTAAGCCACCAACAGTTTTATCTCCTGGTTGATAATGTCAGCAGTGATGGGTTTAAAATTAGCAACATTCATGAAATATATGGCATTAGAGTGCTAAATATCATCTCTGCTTATTTTCCTTTTCTGTCCGTGTCCTTTATATGAATGTGAGAATTAATCTGTACCTGAGTCAGACACTTAGAGCAGAAGTGGTTAGTTAATCAGCACAAAATTAACATTCAGCTATTTTGATGGTCATTAATCATTTGTATCCAGTCAGAAAATGGTCATCTTATACCGGCTCTAGCTGTGTTAATGTGGGGAATCTAATGGTCCAGTATTGTATATATTGTAAATTGAACTCCAAAAATATAGCTCTTTTATGAAATATAGCTCTGAAATGATGATTCAAAGGTCTTTTAGAAAGCAAGACTGTTTAGGAGTGAAAGTGTGAAGGGGGCAAATGGGGTCTTATTACCTGTGTTAGCCCACGGTTATTACAAAACTCTGTGGGAAAACCTGTGATGTGTGTGTGTTTCTCTCCTCAGAAAGCAGCTGATACTGAAGATCAACAAACTGAAAGCCCAGTTGTTGCAAATCCTGAGCAGTATATCAAACACCCTTTGCAAAACAGGTGAGAATAAAACGGTGTGTCCTGAGTGCAGTTTACATGCTGGTGTTCAAGTGTGACTTGTGCATTATTCACCCAAAGATGGACATCAAGCAATATTGAATACATTCAATTAACCAAGTTTTTGCTCTTTGAGCGATGTGAAAAATGTTTGCTTGTTATAATGTATTTATTTTGAATATGTTTCTCTAGTCATTGCCTATTATTGGTTTATTATATTTAAAAATCTATTCCTTTTTTTTTTTTTACAAATAATGCACATTGACACTCTTGCAAGTGCTGTTGTGTTATTATTGTTTGCTTATACCACTCATATACAGCGTATATATTTAGTAAAGAAAACTGCATTTGACTGTTTTATCTTGTGGACAGGAAAACAATGTAGTTAAAATTGTGAATGGTCCACAACACTGAAAAAATGCAGATTACATTTTTTTTGTCTTTATCACCCAGCCGTAGAGGAACCTGAGAAAATATCTGTGACATAGTGTGACCCATAATGTAGCTCAAATACTTCTCATCGTGTAATACTCCATAGACAAGTGCTCTAAATAAAATTTAAAAAACCCAAATGCTTTATCTTTAGGAATAAAGTCATGTTGTTTTGTAGAAATCCATGTTAGCATAATCATCGATGACTCATTCTTTGTATTGTTTTGGGGAAGGTGGACATTTTGGCCTCTGCTCTTTGGCCTCACTGATAAAATGTCATTTATTGATTTGCCATCCTTGAATGTTTGTCATGATTGAGCAGTTCCTCACAATGTCTGCGTGGGTTCATTGTTTCATCAAGTTTCCTCCCTTCTACAAGGGTGTGTGTTCATTAGTATGACCTTTTCGAAAAGGGAAGACCAACATCGGTTAACAAATCAACATGAATGAGTTGAACAAAAGATGCTCAAGTTTAAGATGTAATTCAAACAAGCCACAGTGTTTTATGGTTAAAAAGTGCCTGTCATGTAAGTGGAGGCTGCTTTTAGGTTTAGGCGAAAAACTCGGTGAAGAATTCAAATATGAATGCATTTGGATGTCCTAGGTGTTGTTAACTGTGAGCCTTTTAAAAAAAATGTTATCATAGTTTTGTGCTGGTGACAGACCTATTCACTGCACAGTCAGTTTACTGAATAGTTCACTTGGTAAGTCACTTCCAGGCCTTTCTGCTTGTTCAGCCCGGCTTCAGAGGGAAAAGCTGCCCCGTCTGCTGCTCTACCCTGGCCTGTATTATCCCGGACATCTGGTTTTTAGGCCCTGAAATTGTACTTGACCAAGCTACGGCTGCATTATTGTGATGATTCTTCTGTGTGTTGGTTATCATGGTTAGAGGGCAGTGCTGATGTGGGTCTGTCTTGCTTCATTGCTTATTTCCCTCTATAGATATCAGTTTGTTGATGCAGGACTTCTGTGTTATGCAACATTATTTACAAAAATGTTGTAACTTGACGTGTGCTGGTGTTGCCATCTCAAATTTCCCTTTGTAGTAGTACCGGGCCCGTTCCTTAAGTTATTGAGGTAGCTCTCATAATAGATTATGAAGATTGAGCATGAAGATTATAAACAGAGGTAGGATTGCTTTTCCCCTCAAATACTCCCAAAATGCGGTCTAATTTGTTACGAT
>JAPQRN010000008.1:17733889-17758903 GCA_037367275.1 Coranthus polyacanthus | reverse complement strand
TAGTAATAAGACTTTCTCTAATATTGGAAAATTCAGCTCGCTGTTTATTTACTAAGGAGTTTCTTCAGTGTTTGCAGTTGTTTGCATTTAGTTTGGTGTGTAAGTATTATGTTTTGTGTCTATGCCCGCTGTAGGCCCACGGTGGACACGCTACACCCACTGCGTGCATATATTTTAGAGGATGTTTGGTGTATCCACTTTATTGTAACAAAGTACTAAACTGTAAAACATGTCCTCAGATGTATACACAGAACACAAATGGGTCACTATACACCTGACAGCAACATGTAAGTTGAATTATGAATAAAGATCTTAATTTGCAAGACAGTTTTCACATCAGGGGGCTTTCTTTCAGGGTTTCAGGCTGCTCGGGATTCTGGATGTCCAGAAAGTTCCCTGTTCCAGAGAGGCTGTCCTGCACGGAGCTGGAGGGGCAGTTGCTGCTGGTCTGCTGCACTTTTTAGCCACCAGTGAGTCTTATTTTATGTGTGAACTCTGTGTGTCTGTTTGCTTAGCGGTAAGAACAAAACTTTGTATTAGGAGGTTAATTTGGACTACAAAACCATGCAAGTTTCATTTTCAGCAGGAGTTTGTCTGCCTATCTGCAGGTCGCGTGAGGAGGTCTTATGACGTTGGATTTGCCGGTTTCATGCTCACTACACTCGGATCCTGGTAGGTCTCTGCTGACTTCACAAACTTTCTGTCTGGACATTAATTTCACACATAGAGGAAAGAGGATTTAATGTAGAAAAGATTTAAATTCATCTTTGTGTGTAAAACTCCTATTTCCTGCCACCAGAGGGCACTGTTCACTGCTGCTGAAAACTTGTATCCATTACAAACACAGCTCCCTTCAAACAGATGTGTTCCTCCTCCAGGTTTTACTGCAGGATGAACAATGCTAAGGTACGAGTGCAGCAGAGGATGATCCAGGAAGGCATCAAGAACAAGGTCGTATATGAAGGGACTAGCCTGGACCCCACAAACCCACCCAAAGCAGAGACACCACCAGGACCCTCATGACCTGCAGCAGTAAGACTCCTCAGAGGAAACGAGATGACACTGTTATCCAACAAAAACTTTTTAAAGCAAAACAAGTAAACTGACATCAGCTCCACAAATGACTGCAGTATATATACAGTTATATTTGTCAACTTCCTAAATTAAGTTGATTGTATGTTGATTGTTGCCAGGTGAAAGTTCTCCTGCAGATGTTCTGCATACTTTACTCAGAATAGACTCCTTATTGATGTAAACGAATAATTTGAAATATTATATCAGAACAGATTTATTCCTGTTTCTTTATTAATGTATTTTGAAGTCGTCTGTTATTCATTTTGGTTGTTCCGTTTGAACCACACGTTTTTCGTCCTGACTGTGGAGGTCAGTGAGTCTTGTCTAATGGGACATGTAATTCCCTCACTGCTCTCTACTCTTACAGATGAAGGACAAAGTAAAGGATACGTCCGCAGGTTTTGTCTACTTAAGATATTGGCCAACAAATCTATGGAAAGACTAACACGAGCAATGAATTCACCCTACAGATAAAGGTAATCATCACTCCAGATCGCTCTGCAGTCATGGTCATTACCTTGGTGTTACCTCTTCCGTGTGTCTGTTATAATGAATTGCATTTAATTGTCACAGGATTATGTAAAAACTACTGCGCCACTTTTCAATGGGGATGGACCAAGGACAAACCCCTTAAATTCTGGAGCCGATCCAGACCAAGTGGCGGATCAGTGGCTGTAATTGGGGGAAGCATGCACTATATGGAATGCCCTTCTACTTTGACTTTGTAGTATCTTTGTTTAAAAAATAGTGTTGCCTTCTATTTTCTAAAGAAGAAACATGTCACCCAGTGCAACACTCATTGCAGAGTTTTTAATCATTTTCTGACAACACTGGAGCTCCAACACATAGATGAATAAGTTAAATCAGGTTAGGAATATACAGACAATAGTTTGTACAATGCATTCATTGGTGGTAGTCTTTTCACCGTATTTGTGGACCCTAGAAGTGTAAAAAAATACTAGACTCTGAACACAAGGGAAGGCGAAGTCTGTAGTTCTGGACATTAGCAGCCATAGACCCTTTTATCTTGAGGGTTAGGCTGTCCCTTAAGTGCATCTTGAGGCCGAATCAACAAAAAATCATAAATGTTATCTTTTCTGAAGTATTTTTTCAGCTGCAAATGAACCAGTAAAGTCAGCTGTTAAGTGTCTGCTTTGAAATGAATTAAATGTGGGATAAAACATGTGACAAAGCTGCAAATGCATGTTGTCTTAAAGGTTTCTGGATTTTCTCTCATCTGTCAAAAGTCAACTGCTGCTGTGACATCACTGATTGGGGCGTGGCCAAAAGCATCACATGCTTGAAGGTTTTACCCCAGAAATGACGGAGCTGCAGATGTTTTCTTGTAACTTGACTGTTGAATTGACCTTTAAATTCACACGAAACTGACGGTTTTGATCTGTTTTATTTCTAGGTTGAGTTTGGAAAATAAAGTGTGTATTGTTATTTATAGAAGGATTCTTTAGTGTTCTTTGGTTTGTACACCTTACCTTCAGATTGTCTCAGCTTGTTAAATACATCTGTAAAGAATCAGTTTAGAAAAAAAAGTATTCTTTTTTTATTATGTTATATATTTTAAGATGTCTTTGTTCTTGTTGTTTTTCTGGCTGCTGCATCTTTTGAGCAAGGCCCAGAGTCCCTGCAGACTGCAGGCAGGAAATCTTGCATGGGTGAAGGTTGCGTTTGAACTTTGGGTGGGGACACTTAGTGGCAGTTCTGGGGTTCCTCCCCAAGGAGATTTTGACTCTTAAACACTTCATTTCCTGCATCCTGGTGAATTTTTATGTTCAATTTGTGCCTTCTCTCTGTCAGTTTATGGTGAGAATTATTTATATATATATAGCAGGATCTCGACATAAATAATTTTTCAGTTTGAGACCCAAAACATGAATTAACATAACGTCTAAATTTATAAACTACTGATAAAAAAAAAACAGAGCAAACCATGAATTTAAAATGTATATGAAAGGTGTTTCATTCTAAAAGTGTTTTTTCTGAGTGTAATGTTGAGTTTCTCACCACCTCATATTTAATGAACACCTGCTGAAAAACGAGGACCTGAGTCTGAAATTTGATTTTGGTTTGACTCACCGGTCAAATGGACTGGCGTTTTATTTGAAACCAGTCTAAATATTTAGCATTTCATTTTTAATAAAACCATTTTTTTCCCCCAAAATAACAATCCTCTGAAAGATGTCATTTTCTTACTGCAAGTACACTATATAATATGACAAATTCTATGATTTGCCGTGCTAATCATTAATTATTAATCAATGTGCTTTTCAGCGGAGTGTTTTTGGTAATTATTGACTTCCCTTTTCCCATTTTTTTCTTTTTCATCCTCATGAAAAAAATAGATCATGACAGAAAACTGTTTTGTTGTATAACATGTCCAGCTGTTCTTAAAAAAATCTACATTAAATAATGCATATCGGGGAATGCATGTGTTCTCTGTATTGAGGGGATGTAGCCGCCCCATCCCTTTAAATATCTACACCTTTTACCTTCGTGTCAAGTCTGTGAATGTGTTCAAATTGATGATTGATTGTCTGGTGTGATAGCGACACTAAGATCACCTCTGTGATTTCTATTATTGTAAACTCACATCACACCTGTTTGGTTTTTTGACTGTTGGTCTGACAAGTTGTCTCAACCTGTCTCACCTTCGGCTCCTACAAAGTGCAATCGCTATTTTTTTGTCAATGTTAAGGCTAAACCGTCGACAAAGAAGAGGTTAAAAAACTTGCAATCAAAGGCAAAAAGGATGGAGCTGTGGTGCGTGCAGCCAAAGCCAGTCACATATTTTCTTTTTATTTAGTAAAAGAAATTGAATTTGCTTATATTTAATCATTTTTACTGAATAAAAAGACCATAAATGATTTGGGTGTGCAGAATATATTTGTGCTTTAAGATTAAATTGGTCCAAAAATGAGAAATGTTTGTGTTTGTTGTGGTGGGACAGTGAGTTTTAAGAGGCTAAGAGCCACACTTGTCTTTGTAGTCTTATTATAGAAGACCTTTATCTCTGTATGACTTTGTCCTGTGGGACGATTGTTCCACCAGAGCTGCTGTTGCTGCTGCTGGCACCAACACAAAGTCGAAAGCAACATGTCACCTCATTCAAAATCTCACTGATATACTGTTCCTCAACTGGGATAGACACGGACGTTGGGGGGTGGGGAGGGGGGACAGTTAGGACACATCTGTCACATGACACGTCTGTCATCTGCATGCCACAAGGTCCCATGTTGCATTTTCAAGGAGAGGTTGGTTATTTTTGTGAGCTAGTAGGACAGTGTAGGCTGAAATATATGAGGGGTTTAATTTCAAAACCTCCTGTATCCCTGTTTGACTACATATCTGTTCAGAATCTGCAGATCCTCAGTCATGTCGGAAGATGACATGGAAAAAAAATATTGCATATGTACATATTTATACCATACATATACATCTGATATGGGTCATTCTATGGAAACGTCCCTTTACAGAAATATTACACCTGAAAGAAACTTCAGGGGTGAAATGTATTCATATTACGAGATAAAACAATATGTTATTTGGGCAATTACACCTTCTCTTCTTGATCCATGAATTTGGCAGCTATTGTGTTTTTTAATCAAGTACGTAGAATTCCAAGCGCCACAAAAAAGCATGTCCACACGGGACGTTACATAGCATATTTTCAGGTCAAAAACATGTTTTTCTATCATTAAACTGCAAGGATGTTAAATGTAACTATCAAATGGGTGATGTAAATGACACTGGAAAACAACTTGTTAAAGCAAATAACATCACTCGTGTTCCTTATGGTAAATAAATGCGCAACAAAAAGATAAACAAAAATCACTAAGGTGCCATTTATGTGTATTCATGCAGAAATTAGTTTTGCAGTAAGATGGTGTGAATTTAAGGAAGTACAATTTCAGACATTTTAAAAAGTGCGTGTTTCTGTAGAATGACCCATATGGTTTTTCCGCCAAAAAAAAATTGCACTTTGTTAAAAAATCGTTAAATTACATCTCCTCCACATTCACCACTGAAAAATTCACAATCTCGAAGTATGTATATTGTTTATTTCTAACGTTAAACCACTCGTCACAAGATGTTTGCTCGTCTCCTTGAAGTCATTTATCAGTGTATGAGCAGCGATGGCTTCAGGTTTCCACGTCAAACTTCCACATACACGTTGCATATTAGATCACATTTGGCTCCGAAATATTTGTGAAGTTACAGATCCTGCTCGTAGGTACATGTCTTAAGCTCAGAATTTACATGAACACAGAGAGCGTTTGCTCCTTCAGCAGATGAGTGTGAAAACTGCAGTGTCAGAAATCATTTGCCGCTGTGAAAGTCATAGATGACAGTGATACATGAACATGACAAATACTTAGTTCTGCGTGGTGGGTGACTCTGCTTCATAAAATTGCAGAGAAAATGCTGAGCTCTTAAAACAAAGAGCATAATTCTGGGTTTTTTTTTTTGGTTTTTTTTTTCATTTATGCTGTACATAAAAGTATACAAAAATCAAAATAATCTGTGTTGTAATTAAAAGAAATAAAGAAATTCCATGTTTGCCCTTAAAAGTGCTGTGCATATTATAAAGGTATAAAAAGGTGTTTTAGATGGGATTTCTTACTTAAACTACTCTTGATTAACATGGTGACTCTAACATCGGTTCACACATTTCATTGTCCTCAGTTTCTGCTCTTAAGTTCTCCTCTTCCTTAGTGTCAGTCATGATGCCGTTATGTTTATGTGTTAAGTGCTGACTTTTCACTTTAAAAACATCAAATTTCTCAGGAATCAGACCTCGGTTGAAGAGCACAGACGCGAGGTAGGAGAACAACAAGATGGACGCCACAGCAGAGAGCATGCAGATGGTCCTGATTGGGGAACGCTGGACATAAACTCCATTTACCAGAACGCATCCTGGGAATTTGAGAATAGTTGGTATTCCCAACAGCGGCTCCCCGCAGAGCACCCTGAGGAGCACGCCCACCACACAGCCCAGAACGGCGCCGTAGCCGTTGGAGATGCTGAAGAAGAGGACGCAGACGAGCTGCGGCAGCATCAAGGTGTAGGTGAGGTCGGAGCGGAGCATCCAGATCATCAGGACGCTGTTGTCCAGGAAGGTGAGCGACGTGCCGGCCAAGCCCACCACCACCACCGAGCCCCGGATCACCCACTGAATCTCCTGCTCCGTTGCCTGGTGGAAGAAAACAATGAAACCAATCATTTCAACTGATTATCTGCGAATAAGTGTAGAAAGACACTGAAGACTGAGGAGCACTCACGAATAGATGGCTTTATGCAGAAGACATTTAATGGAATGAGCTTGTTAAACAGCAACTCTGAATGTAATGATAATTCTATTGGATACAGAATCCTAAACAGTTGTTCGCGCTGTGCCACGTTAAACCTGAGTCACATAGACAAGGGCGAGGACACAACAGACCGCAAACCCCATTTTCTGAGAAGCACAGTCGGCTAAGTTATCTGCATGTTTTGGCTCTGTCTGGTACCTCCTGGAGAACAGCAAGATGACAAATAAGACCTTATCCTGACTTTGATCTGACACTCAGGACTGTAAAGCACTGATCACTAAAACTCTCTCACGCCAACAACTTCAAACTATCAAACATTTTGAGTTTAATATCTGCATTACACTGGAAGCTGGTCATTTTGTCACTTTTTGAGTACGTAGCTGCGGACCTCAACTACTGTTAAATATTAGGAAGGACTATAACAGGAAGTCAGGTACCTCAACAGCGCAATTTGTTTTAAGACACAGAAATATATTTTAAAAGTCAGACAACTCTCTATATGGCTTTATACAGTATTTTACATTAAGTTTGTAGTAAGTATTGTAGTCGAGGGTTATGCATTAATGAAAGCTATAAAAGAAACACGGAGGCGTCGAAGTCTGAATCAGGACTTCAGGCAAAAAGCTTCCTTCTCATTGACCATAGTTACAAAACCACTTGCTCTTGGAACACACTATAGAACTGAATCCAAATTCACTGGATCTATGCCTTACACTATAGATTGTTTCAGGTTCAGCACAGCTTGTCTTCGTTTTTCCCCAAGAGTTAGTGAATGGATTTTAAAAATATGTATTTATTCATTAGGAATATATTTTAAAGGTCGGTGTCCGTTGTTGAGATACGTGTCTTCCTTCATGTGTTTGAGCTGCTCTCTTGTGGAGGTCACTTTGGCTGACTGCATTTCTAAGTAGCTACTGTTTCACACTCTTACAGCTGTAGAGGAGCAGAAGGAAGGCAATGAAATTTTCATGGAAAATCTGACCCAGGTTGTAATGGATGTACAGAGGCAAGTCAGACAATCTTTGGCTTAGTAATGGAGTTAGCTAATGTCTATAAACAATTGGCTCCCAGCACAAAACAGACTTCCATATTGAACCTTTAAGAAGTTAAATCTGAGCCAGGTTCATTTTCCTTCCTGGTATGACTCACTTGGGCAATTGTATTCAGATGTGAAACAGAAAACCCTCAGACCTTTGAAAGGAAGCAGGTTTTTTCCAACCTGGTCTAAATTAGGGGACGATTTAGTGTATTGGTTGGGTTTATTTTGATTTTGAAATATCCAAGGAAACCAAAAGCCACCACGGAAAGTCACACTTTCATTGGTTAGATACTGTATGCCTGGGGCTGAAAGTCTAACAATGTACTTGTTAGAGGAAACCCATATGCTCCCTTATTTAGGGCAAACCCAAACACAATTGAAATGGAAATAATGTGATTCAGAATGATTTGCCAACCCCAAATATGTGTGTTCAACCTGCAGGTTATAAATACATCTGTCAGCTTATTATTAGCAAGTAGAACACAATCTGATGCAAGTGAAAAGATGAACCGTAATAGCCTTTTTTCTTTTCTTTTTTTTCTTTCAAAAGTCCACATAGAAAACAGTTGCTTGGAAAAATTCTGGCACTTGGACAAATGTAATTGATGACCTTGGTGTGTTGATGTGTTTGTGGTGGAAAGGTGACCCAACCTGGAAGTAACCCGACTACAAGGCTGCAGGTGTGTCCTGAACAGCTCCTTTAGTCTGGTGAGCTTTGTATACGAGAATGTTGTTAAGCAAGATCAGCAGTTGCAAGCAGTACATTGTCATATCCTGCTTGTTAAGATCTGACAATACACTGTGGTGTTGTCTTGATATTTGAGCAGACCTTCAGCGCCTTCCTAACCAATGAGAGGAGAGAATGTTCTCACTGGTGTTGTAGTCAAGACGACCTAACCCAACAGCAAGTCAAGACCACGATCAGAGTGTAATGAGGCAAGACCTAAACTCGGAGGGTTTGAGACTAAGTCAAGACCCAGACAGACCAGATATACTGATGGTAACAAATAAATCAGACAAGGACGAGGAGCTCCCTGAACTCATCAGTATCTAAGCACATTGCAGATAGCAGTCAATATATGTCATACTGGCCCTAGTAAAAAATAAGTATCCTTCTTATCTGGATGGAAAGATAGTAGAATCCCAGTTGAAACTTCATCCTTCTATCCTCAAGGCCACTTGCACATTCCCATCTTGTAAGATAACTTACACCAAGTACAAAAGTTACATGAATACAACACTCAGTATTTTTCCATCCCTCTCTCATTGCATTAGAGTCTAAATCTCCTGATCCTCTCCCTCACCTGCGTCCTCAGGATGTTCTTGTAGATGTTGGAGGTGAAGATGGAGGCTGCGGACAGCAAAGCGGAGTCAGTTGATGACATTACAGCTGCAGCCACGGCCCCGATACCGATGATGGAGATATAGGTTGGGGTGAGGTACTGCAGGACGATGGGCAGGATGAGTCCCGTCTCTCCACGCTCAAATGGAGACGGAGAACCGTAGGAAGTCAAGTTCCAGTCTGCGAAACAAAAAATGTAGAAGTTTCATGAAAACTGGATTAAAAGGTTCAGTGTGTAAGATTTAGTAGGATTTAATCACACAAATGCAATTTAATATGCATAATTATGTTTGCGTTAGTGTATAATCACAACAAGACACATTGTGTTTTTGTTAGAACTAAGAATGAGCCGAGAGTCCACCATGTTTCTACAGTAGTTCTGTTCTTTTTTTCTATTTTATAGCAGGTGGCATCCAGTGTTGAGCTGCATTACCATCACATACTATGTTTGAAAGTAGACTAGAATTAATATGCCCTGAACGGACAAAATAAACAGTGGCTCTAATAAGGGACTTTTGCGAGAGTAGTGCAATCTGCAACTTCACCACTAGGTGTCACTAAATATTTAACATTAAATGTGATATTTTATTAAAATGAAATCTTGCTGCAGTATTTCATCCCTTGGAGTAACAATATGGAGACTGAAATCAAAGCAAAGAATAAAAATAAAACAAAAAATTCTGTTTTATTCCGTGTTCCTGCTCCGTACTTGTTGATGCAGCCACTGCTCCGAGCAGAATCGGAGGGATGCCTAATGTTGGAACGATGAACGCAGCAGCGTAGCAGGTGATCTTGGCTGTAGCTGAGGACGAGGCAGACAGCGTCCTCTGGTGGAAGTTCTGGAGCCCCAGATTCCCCAAACCCTGACAAAAAGATCAGAAAGAACGAGAGGTAAATCAGGATGCAATGTGTCAGAGCAGCAGAAAGAAAAGTTTGTGCATTCCTCAAAACAGGAGATGTGCTGAGTCAGTACAGTCACAACTAAAGAAGTGGACAAACAGAGGAGCGTAAAAATATTTTGCAAATAGCTTCAAAACAGCAGCAAGAATTTAAAAAATCTCTAAGGACATACATCTCACAAAAACAGATTCTGGATCAACTTCAAAAATAATACCCAAGGACCTGAAACACCCTCAGAACTTAAAAGCTGCACCACCATCTATGGAATCCTGACGATACCTCCAAAGACCTCAGCTACAAGTCAGAGGCTTTAGAAAACATTAGCTGGCAGTAGAAGACCCATTTATTCCCCTCCAGCCTGCGGAATTCACTTCATATTAAAATATATTAATAGCAAGCTGAAGGGATCATGTTTGCGTAACACTCACAATGCAGTCTGCTTCAGTGCATATGACAGATTGTTATCTCTAAAATAGAAATCTAAGAAAAATCTAGGATGACTTGATCCTCACAGAAACAATCAGGGTTTCTATGAGTCCTTAAAAAGTCTAACATCAATCAATCATCTGCATTTTAGGCCTTAACATAAAGCTGCCACGAGCAAAGGTCTGCAAGTAATTCTGGGAGTCTGATTTTCCTTCCATATCCTTTGTATGCTTGTTGCCAGTATGGTCTTAAATTGCATTCATAGTGTTCTTATAGTCTTACATTTAACTTGTTCAAACACGCGGAAACCCTGAACAATGCACAACGAGCCATTTATGAATTCTGAAAACAGTAAGGGGGCAGAGGACATGCTGGTCAGATAGTGTGCTGTGAGTATTGAACAGGTTTTTAAAACCTTTTTTAAGAAAACAGCTGCCTGCTGTGACCACAAAAGAACCCTATAAGGCAGCTGAGCTGTAGCCCTGAGATCAACACAATGAGCTCCAAGTCTCTATGGGAACTGCAGTCAGGTGATAGTATTCTGTGGGCTCATCACTGCGAGCGGCACCTTTCACACGCCACATTGCCATCGGATACATTATTTTCATAAGAACTATGAGCATAGCATACCAGCATCTACGAATCTACAAGTAGATCAAGCAGCAACATCTGGGACTGAAAAATGAGGCCGAAGCAGAAGTGCCAAAACCTGTAGTTCCTTGAATGGCCACTTGAGGCTGACCAACTTTACAGCAGAAATAAACATGTTTAAAGCCTGGTACAAAAACATTTATTTTGTCTTTATAGCTAATTTTCCCATTAATTTGTATATGACTCGCTTGTTTAAAGGTGCACTGTGGAGGCTTGGCGTCAAGGGGCAAGGACTTCAGCTCCAAAATGAAGCCTAACGCAGCTGGATGCTGGCTCCAAAAAGCCCTGGCTCCCATAGACTTACACTGAGCTTCTCTCTAAAACTACTAAGTCACTGATTTTTTTTTCCATGAGTCATTCTGGAGTCATTCATTTTATTTGGACCATCTAATAAGTGATCTGGTGCTCCATCTTTAAATGTTTCCTCCATTAATAAGATTTTAGGGCTAACAGGGAGGCTTTGATTGACAGATGTGATTGACAGCTCAATCACCTGCCTAGTCAGACTTTCAGTGCTTATTGAATAAAACATTTTTTTTATCTTATAATTTCTCTGTAATCTCTGTATAATTTCTCGCTATTCTACTTCTATTGTATGGTATTTTGTTTTGTAAAGCACCTTGGGAGTCTGGTTTTGAGAGGCGCCATAGAAATAAAGTTTATTATTTAAGTAATTTATTTATTTTTTCCTGACAGAGCTCAACTGGAGTAAATATTCTATTCTAAGTATTCATTTTCATAATGTTGTTGATTTACTCCTTGTTGAGTACATTAAGGTTGTAGTAAGTATTGTAGTCGAGGGTTATGCATTAATGAAAGCTATAAAAGAAACATGGAGGCTTCGAAGTCTGAATCAGGACTTCAGGCAACTTTTAAAGCTCCTTCTCCGACCGTGGTTACAAAACCACTAACGAGACCATCCAATGATTTTGTTACGCAAATGTTCAATGAAATTTACCGTCTTAAGCTAGCCTTTAGCATTAGCCTCTCACCGGTGGCTCTGACCCCCTTCACTCCCACAGCTCCGCCCCTTTTGTCCAAATATGGTCAATTCCAGCTGTAAAAAGCCAACACAAACTACTGGCCTCAAAACGTCAGTTCAGAAACCAGTGGGTGACGTCACAGTTCCTCCATCCACTAATTATATACAGTCTACGGTTGGAATCTGTTTTGTGTGTGGAGCTGATCATCTGTGGACTTTAGCTAACTCCATTAATAAGCTAACAGCGGTCTCAGTTGCCTACAGCCATGATAACAGCCACGGTACGCTGATTTCTATGTAGAGGCGTGGGTTGAATTCATCACAAAAACTTAACACTCATCCGGAGGTCTTCAATGCCTCAATGCTTACAGCATGTTACCATTTGTCAAGCAGCTAAAATTACTTGGTGGCATTTAACATAACAGTGTTAGTTATCAGTGCCGTCATTGTTTTCAGTAAGTTATTAGTAGCGGAAGCTTGGCAAGTTTCATTTTGCTCTTCCCCAGCTTCACCCTCTTGTCCAAATATGTCTCCAAAACACCAAGACATAGACAGCAGTCCAGAAACCAATGAGTGACGCCACAATGGCTACCCCCACTTCTTTTATACAGTCTATAAAATACATTAGATTCTCAATTTTCAGGGCAGCCCTTCAAAATAAAAGTCTTACCAACAGAAGAAAGTTGTCAATCCACTTCCAGGCTCTGTCTGCCTCCAGGGTACCGACCCACGGAGACTGAAAGGTGTAATTGTAAGCCGTCTGAGTGATGTCCAACACTGCTGGGCTTGTCAGGGCAAAGGGCACGCACATCCACTGTGAAGAGAAATATTAGCATATAAAATAAACAACCCAGCCGTCAGTCTGTTATT
This sequence comes from Coranthus polyacanthus, assembly GCA_037367275.1. Classification (NCBI taxonomy): domain Eukaryota; kingdom Metazoa; phylum Chordata; class Actinopteri; order Kurtiformes; family Apogonidae; genus Coranthus; species Coranthus polyacanthus. Next base: position 17,746,295 of record JAPQRN010000008.1, on the reverse strand, counting down.
AGATTAATGACGTTAGCAGGATTATATTACACCTCTAGAGGGTATACAGGTAATGCCCTCTGAGACAGTAATCCCTACAAAAGGCCTCATGCAAACAGCCTGCCATTAATGGTACAAGTAACTGAATTTAAAGTTCTGCGACTGGATGTTTTTTTACAGAAATGCAACTTGGGAGTCGTTACCTTCTACCTCACAGACTTTTATCAATAAATTACATGTTAACGCACGTAAATATTTTCTACTAAAATGAGCCACATGAGAGTTTCACGTCGCCCTCAACCCACCAAGCTGATGAATATGAGGACGAGCTGTATGATGTCGGTGTACGCCACAGAGTAGAGACCTCCCAGCAGGGTGTAGGTGATGGCCACAGCAGCGGAGATCCAGATGCTCACCGTGTACGACAAATCCAGGATTACACTCATGGTAACACCTGTTTAACACAACAACACTAGTGTTTCAGACGTGTTCTCTAAATAGACCTATAAGCAGTTTCTGTAAGTTGGACCGAAGTTCATTCATCTCAAAGGAAACTTTGAAATGAATCCAGCAGACCCGATGAATACACTTTAAACATGACCGAACTTCAAACATCAGTCCACCTCTGAATGTAAAAAAGAACAATGATGTTTAATGTTGATTTGACAGCCCTACCCTAGATGAACACTTGATTTTTACTTGTGTTCATACTACACAATACCTTTGACCCAGTGCAGCATCACATTACAGGAGGTGCATCTTGGGCTTACCCTATTAATGTCCACAGTGGAATTTTCTTAACAGCACAAGTATTTGCAGAGCTAAGCACAAACCCACTGACATTTTTCAAATCGGTGAAACTGTGTAAGAATTAATTAGAAAAAAGGGAGAAATTATGCTGCGTGACCATGCATTTCTGTGGTGTTTATGGGTATGGTTGCAATCTGATTAATGACATTTGTGAGGTGTCTCAACCACAAACGTCTATGGGTTTAAAGCTTCAGTAGGCGATTTTTTTGTACGTCTTTCAGCATAGTGTAATTCAAGCACTTGGAGAGGAAACTAGATATCTGCGCCTCATCTTGGTTCTGTTTTTAGGCTTTAGAAAATCTAGGTTGTGATGGAAGATAAGATTTTGGCAGATCACAGGTCTTTTCAGACAGGGGGATATATAAAAAAAGGGATGATTGAGAGATTTAAGGACCAATTGTGAATAATCCATCAAACCTGTCACAGAAACAATATGGCACCTCCCCTACCTGTGATATTTTGGCTTCACTTTTCCATAAACAGTGTTGCGTCACCCATCTTTATAATCAGTCTAAGGTTGGGAAAGAGAGGAGCGAGCGACAGAAGGGCGGTGCTCTCTGTATTTCAATTCTGTATTTTTTTTCCCTCCTGATTTCTGCCTACTAAAACTTGGGACAAGCACATTAGCAGGTTATGCTGTAAAATAGAAATGCTCAATAACCAATGGTAATTTTTCCATGATGATCTGCGTCGCATGATGTGCAGAAGTCACAAGATCTACACCGCCAAAACACTCCAAGTGGAGCTTGGAGCATTCTGGAAGCATAACATAACATAAATAGACAGTAACATTGTGTCTCACTGAACTGAACATTGTGTATTGAAATAGTTCAGTGAGAATACACACAGTATATCATACTGCATGTTGACTGTATTTGTCGAAATAATAAAACTAAGAAGAACACTCACAGTGAATCTCGGTGAACCCAAAAACAGAGCCTGTTTTGTGTGTCACTAGATTGATGTTTTGAGACTTTCTTGGTGGTGTCTCGTCCTTTTAAGTATGCTACTGAGTTTATAGGTTTTTTTTTACTACGTTTTCACAGTTGTCTCAACACCGTGTCCACTTTTTCACCACCAGCAAAATTCTGTAAGACTGCAAATTTTGATACAGTTCACTTTCAGTTCAAAACCACACAAAACGTAGATCAGTGTACATGGAAATCTGCTGCATGTTGACAATGAAACTGTACGCCTAAAAAAAATAGGAGAGACTATTCAGCAGAAAGTCAACACATTTTTTGGTTTCCATCCTTGTTACCATCTATACAAAAGTGGTCGTATTACACATGCATCAGAGAGTGACATGGGAGTGGATTTTCACTCCGGTCCCATCCCACTCCCTCAAAATACTCCGGTCCCATTCCAGTCCCAGAAGAATGACTCCTGCCCCGTCCCGTTGCCATGTTGTGTTTGAGTTTTTAAGAGGGGGAGTAGCCTTCAGGCAATGTAATGTTTTTCTGGCACCTCTGACGCCTTACATTTCACGAAAGAAGTGATTTTCAACTTCCTTTCATATTATGAACTATTAATTATTCATATTAGAACTGCATATTTATATATAAACCTTGACCAAATGTTATTACAATTTCCGCTCTTGCCAACTCCCGCTGACTTTCCTCTCTCCCAGTCCCAATCACATGATAAATAGTGAAATTGACTCCCATTCCATGGGAATCCCACATGAATCCCACAGGAGTGATGAAAAATTGTCAGCCTCTAATGTGCATGTATACAGGCAAAATACATTTTTCCACTGTTACTGTTGTATATATACAGTAAGTCATGGGCTATGAGTGAGAGAAGGTGATCCAAGTTGCAACTACAATTTCTGTAACTTACCATAATCTTGCGACAAGAAAAACAACACACCTAAAGTTTCATTAGCTGCTTGTAGGGACACTGTACGGGTAGATACGGTGAGATATGGGCATTTTTTATGTTTCTATTCGATAGTCGAACGTGGATCTTGTTAAACAGATCAGTCAATAAAGAAAATAATTATGACCATAAGGTTGTATATTTAAGTGGGTGTTTATACTAATGCATGTATGTTTATGTATCTCCACATTACTCTCACTAAAGGTCTGTGGTTTCTGATGTGGTTTAAGATCTCATTCCTTTGAAGAAGTTATTTCCAACCAACTTTGCAATTAGACAAAGGTTTGTGTTTCACTCAGCACCTCAGCAAAGAGCCGCTATCAACAGCTGCTCCGCTGCCAGGGTCAACACAAGGGTACACACACACACGCAGAGGCGGTGTTACATATAGAAACATTCTTACCTAATCCTATGAGTGTTCCTGTCACCCACATAATCTCTGATACGAGTGAAGCCAGCGACAGAGCGGCCGTTGGCACTTTTCCATATTTGATCTGGAAGGGATCCATCACGGTCACGTATTTGTTGTTCCTCATTGGTTCGGCAAAGAACAGGCCACCTCAACAAAGAAATGAAAGATTTAGGCATTTTATTGGCTGAATGCTTTAGACAGTTATTCGTCTTTTAAAAATAGCAGCCCATAGTCTATTTAACATGCCTGATCTGCCAATTAGTGGTGATGAAATGCTTTCTTCATACCATACGCAAGCATTAATACAGCATAGCATTGAAATAGTGTACCATCGTACATTACAGCTGAGTGTGGTCACACATGCAATATAACCCCTGACCACACACAGGTGTGGTGTTTGACGTAGTCAGTGGTCCAAGTGACACGATTTTGTTGTGACTCTTGACTTGTGTTGCCCATCCGAGCAGTAACCTCGCGGAATGACAAATGATGAAGTGCCAAAAAACCTGGAGTTCCTCGAGTGGCTACTAGAAGCTGGCTCCAAAAGCGAGTCAAGCCCCATCGACCCCCCAGACTTTACAGCGGAAATAAAGATGTCTACAGCCTGGTATAAAAATGGTTTTAGGTCTCTAATTAACGTCTCATTCATGACAACCGTATGAGGCGTGAATTTTTTACATCTCACCTCTTTAAATTATTTTAAGGCTTACAGTTATGCACAATTAAGGGCGTGGTCACTTTGACTGACAGTGCGCTGCCTGCTAAGTTTAGAACTTATCTGTATTAAATAAAATGTTGGGGTTTTTTTTTTTTTTTTTTACACACAAAAAAGGATTATGTTACACAGCGTTTCAGTGACTTTTTTCCACGTTCATAGTTACTTACAAAATATTTCAAACATTTTTTAACCATGTTTTTAGCTAGTAAAACAAATGCCACATACATGTAATTCTTTTTTTTCCATTACCGTCAGATTTCAAACTTTTCTCTGTTCAAAGGACTGTACTGAGTGACCAAACCTGTATCAAAACCGATGCTAAGGAGTGACGACAAGACTACACCGATAGTATTTACTACGGTGTATTGTGTTTGTGCTCTTTATAAATCTAGCTGTGAATCGATCTCCACACTGCTCGAATTCAGACTACCACTCTGCTTCTATTATTCAAACAACCACAGGACAAAGTAACTTGGGTCTTTTAATTATTTAAACGTGTGGCCGGTGATGTTGCTTTTCTGGCGAGCTCAGTCTATCCTCTATATTTTTGACTCACTGCTGATAAAGATCTACAGTATGAGTGAAGTTTTCATTCTAATTTTATCCCTCTCAGCCTCCGTGTGGAGCTACAGGCGTTTTCTTTAATGCACACCAGTGAAAATGAAGCCCGCGGCCCTGCAGGCTCAGCTCTTCATGTTACTGTTGAGGCTTTCTGAAAGGAAATCTCACCTATGATGAAGCACATAGTTGCTGCGACCGGCATGACGGCCCATATCAGTCCCATCGAGGGGTTGTACACCGCCTCTGCTGTGCCCACAATGAATCCACCTCCAACCCATGTAGCTGTATGACACACACACACACACAGACACACACACACACAAATGTACAGACAGACAGTATCAGGATCAGGATCAGGCAGGTTTACTGTTCACGCACACCCTGTGTCTGCTTGTAATCTGATAATACCTACTGTCACTTAGATAACAAATTACATTTGATTAGGAATCCACTGTACATTTAATGACAAATGACTACATCCATGTCTGGAGGTTTTTCTGTGATCTGACACATCTGATCCTGTCTACTGAGCATCGTTGTAAAAAGCACTTTATCAGCTAACGCTCTTTTTTTTTTTTAAGAGATGTTAAGTTCCCCTTTATAAGCAAAAAACGGCTTCCTGTTTTTAAACTTAAAAACCCACCGGTTTTTTTTTTTGGTTTTTTTCTGACAGACGTGCAAAAAAAAAAGAGGAATTTAAGCGCCGAATATCATTTTTCTCCGGTTTCACTTTTAACGGGCGATAAAAAAATATATAGATATATTTCGAAATACTGCCTATAATTTGAGGTGGGATGAAAGGGTTTGTAATTTGTCATATTATGACAAATGACTTAGTCATCGCTGTGATCCAACGGGTATAATTGTGTTATGAGGAAGTGCGCGTTTGATTTAATTTTCTCGGCTCTTACAAATACGAGACTTTTGCCGTGAGAGCTGTTTTAACGGGCGGAGACGCGGCGAATGTGCTGGAAAACACCAAATACCGGACGAATATGATGTCTGGACGAAAAATGATGAAAATCTAAATGACTCCCACGTGGATGCTTCCGTGAATAATACCGGCTGTTCCGTTACTCGCCTGTCATGGTGAAGATGCCGACGACCAGGTTGATGCCCCGGTTGCCCAGCAAAGCCATCTCAGTCTTATCCCCCTGGCCCTTTTTGGCTTCCTTTTTGGACTTGAAAGAAGCCCAGATACCGATCCCGAGGACCAGCAGGTAGAAGAACATCATCACTGTCACGCCGGCGATGTTGAGAGCCATGATGGAGCTGCAGGAAGCCGACTGGAGGACGGAGTGACTGCAAGGTTGCCTGGAGAACAAAACCCATCTCTTCCTACTGTTGGCGCATGGGCGGTCAAGTTAAGAAATGATCCGGTGCCTAGTGGACGCGCCTGGAACTGCAGCGTGATGTCCCTCAAGGTTAAAAAAAAAAAGATTTGTTTTTGTCTTTATGATGAACAGTTATAATCTGTAAAAACGTGCACCTATACGCAGAGGCGTGACATGAACAAGAATAAACACCGTAAGCAGAGTTTCCAGGCGTCTGTTTGTACTTCACGTCAGTATTCCTTTCTCTCTCTCTCTCTTCTCTCTTTTTTTTTTTTTTTTTTAACTCTTAGTGCCTACATTTTTAGCACAGATATCTGCGCTTACCACTGTTTTCATACGCACAGCAGTCACGTTACTTATACATTTAAGACAATAAAACGCGTGAAAAAAACGTCTCTCCGTCGGCGCACGTCACGTCAAACAAAAAGAGGGAAACGACGCTGACAAGTTTGCGCAGAGTTACTGTTCATTTTACGGTGTCCTTATTCCATTTGAAGTTGGAACGGTTTAATGGCCTTTGCCTTAACATTTATATGACAGGAGGTTCAGTTTGCTTGGCACATAAACAGCCGGGTCCTTCAGAGGGCTACATTTGACTTTTATATACTTTGAGACACATTTCAAAGCCTGTACTTTTTTTTCTTTTCTTTTCTTTTTTTTCTTTCCACTTTTACTGCAGGAAAGGAGCTTAATTACCGCTTCTACTTTTACCAGAGTCTTAATTACACAAGTATCCGTATTTCTACTGGAGTAAAGAATGTATGTACTTGTGCCACGTCCGCCTGTAAGACACACTTGGCTGCACAGACCACATGTTAGGGATTTTCACAGATCAGGGCCGACCCAAGCCTTTACAATGTCGTAAGCAGAATTTGATTGGGGGCGGGGGGACGCTGCCCTGGCGCCGCTAATTCTACTGAGTGCTGTCATTCAGACACACAGACCTCTTGCAACATTACTTTATTATTTTTTTTTTTTTTTTGTTGTTGTTGCTTTTTAGACGATGGAAAGGAGAGGACTGAAACTATCTGACTGAGCTCAAAATGCAGTTCATGTCCATTACATTGCACGCGAAGCAGGTCCAGTTTTAGCCCGCTGCATCACTCATAATGATACAATAATAATAGGTTGGTGGGATGTGGATAATAAAATCCCCAGCATAAGACATATTTGACTCGCTAACCGTGGCTGCCATGCTTTTTCCTACACAGTGCGGCAGCCAAGCTACGGGTTCATGTCTTCATTTTCTGCACTAATACAAATGTCATCCCGCCCCAGCTGATGTCTACCTGCAAGGTTCAGTTCTGGGCCTGCACACAAACCTGTTGGCACCCATGTTTGTTGTTTTGTTGACAGTTGCCACACCTTAGAGTCTGGTGAATAACTGTCGCACTTATTCACCCTTGAATCCTCACTATACCGCGTCTTCTTGTTTTGGTTTTCTTTCACATACTGATTTTTTTTTTTTTTCAAAGACTGTATGTAAATGAATTGCAGATGTTTTAGATAAAAGTTGTAACGGTTAACCTGTTCAATTATTTCCCGTGTTGTTAACATGAGGTTAAAGGACCAAAAAATGACAAGACTAAATACTAAATTGTTAAATGCAAACATACGTTGCTTTATATTGAAAACAAAAGCATGACTAATGTCCTTTTCAGTGCAAATTCAGTGGAATTCTCCTTTAGCGATTAGCCGCTTGACCGCAGGTCCACACAAACACAGAAATTAAATTAAGATAAAGGCTTATTTGACGTTTTTGATAGCCGTTTTTCATGCAAATATTCGCTTTCTGCGTTATCGTGAGCGCAGACAGCAATCCATATAAACTGCTGCAGAATATTCAGGCCTCATTCAAAGCAGTCAGCAGAGCTCTGCAGATACAGCCGCGGCAATAAATGGCTTCATAGAACTAACTGTGTAGTTATTGCACAAAGACGTGAATTCAGGTATACAACAAAATACCTCTCATTCTAAGATATTTATAAAGGTGATGTTTCACTGATCCCAGGACCGTTCTAAGTTGCAGTGAAGTTCAACAGTTTGAAACAGAAGTTTTCTGGATGGATGGAGGTTGACTCAGCATTCAGTGATCCCAGGTAAGGTGATGGTAGAAACTGCAATCAGAAAGAGCTTTAAAAAGAAATCTTTTGACACATTAAACCTAATGCTATTTTTGGCTTGTAACTGTTTTTTTTAAATTATTTTTAATAGTCACAGAGAGGAAGTATAGCAACTCAGCTCAACTGAATCAAATCCTGCTTCATGAGTATTTCTAATATTGAGTTGAGACTTTTTTGTGCTCTTCCATTTTAATCTCATAGTTTTAGTTCTGCACCGCATCTACTGTTTGGCCCCATCTACAAGTTGATAATATTAATACTGAATTTCTACAGCAAACAACACACAGACACAGTGTGAGACCATCTGGTGAACAAAGTGGAACATTTAGCAGCTAAACAGCCAGATATTTTTCTCAGGACTTGGTGGAGACCAAAGCACAGGGAATAGGCAGAGGGAATAGTGGACTTCCTTCACATCTGCTAAATGCGTGCATGGCCATTTGTTTGCTTGCATATTTGCCATAAAAAGTTTATGAGGTGATAAAGTGTCAGGTCTGTGTCAGGTCTGCGTCAGGTCGAAACTGAAACCTTGCGATATATTTCAAGGACGAGAAGGTTCCGGGTTCGATCCCCGCTTGGACCGGGGCCTTTTGTCTGGGGTTTGCATGTTTCCCCTGGGTACTCCGGTTTCCCCCGACATCAAAAATGTATGCTACGTTAATTCTCCTGTCAGTGCCTATATCTGGAGTTGGTGCACTCCTTGTGTGTACTTGGATGGGTTAAATGCAGAGGTTGAATTTCCCTACGGGGATAAAAAATAGTGGACTTTGACTTAACTTGTAACATGTCTAAATATGTGTAAAGCATTTGCTGCATTGCTCAAAGATTTAACAAAACTAACAGTGTCCTGAGCATTATTTTAGTAAAGCTGATAGATGACTAATACACAACACAGAAAGCCTCATTTTAGTGTTATATTTCTATGCATTTTAGTGAATGTATGTATGTGAGGCTGTGTTTAGTTGCAAGAAAGACTGACCAAAGAAATTCCAGAGGTGTCTGAATCATTGCAGTGTGGGCGTAGCTAACGGTCACTGTGGTTTCATATGATGGTTAGTTCATGTCGCAAAACCCCTGCACATGAGATGAATCATCAAAAATATGAGGAAGAAATACTTTACATTCACAAGAACAAGCGATAAACAGCCTTGGAAAATGCATTTTGTATTTTTAAACCAGAGTCCAGAGTGTTTCAAGTTTGATGTGTAACAGCCCTTTTCGTATAGCAGTTCGACACTTGTTTTGGCTGTAAAAGGGCTGACGTCTCTTGTCCTTCTTCTCTCACTGATAATCTGAACGGCTGACAGCAACACAGCGACGACAGCTCATCCTGTCCTCATCACCGGCGTCACAGGTAACCTCACTAACAACAGTAGCACACCTGCTGTAGTCCAGGTGGCCCAGGTGATCAGCTGGTTGACCCTAGGCATCGGGCTGCCTGCCATCGGACTGGCTATATATACCCTGAAAAATCTGGCCAAAGGTTTGCCTCCACTCTGCTGTTCAACAATTCACACACCAATTATAAAACAGGATTTAGAAATTCTTGAAGAAAAAGAAAGAAAATAAATCTGTCCAAAGGTTTGCCTCCAGTCTACTGTTCAGGAATTCACAGAATTATGAAACAGGATTTACAAATCACACATTATCACAAAATAATGCAAACAAAACAAATATTACATTATGTATACTACAAACTCTTTAAGCTTTCCTGAGTCCTTGCTTAGAGATTAGCTGACCAGTGTTTATACTTTTAGATAAAAAGCTGACATTTCTATGCATTTTTATATTTATGGTGCGATGTAAAGTCAGTCTTAACTACACACTGACATGCAGATTGAAATGCTGTTGAAACACATCTATATTTGTCATCTAAAATGTTTACTTCTTTAAGGCCAAAACATGTGTAGAGATTTCATTACACACAGGATGCAGTACTTACTAAAAAAAGACTATATTGAGTCAGAAGCTGTTGTTTTTTTGTGGGACAAAAAAAGCAGCCAAAGAAAAGGCCATTATCTTGGCTTATGTTTGTGTTACATTTAAAGTTACAGCACATCCACATACTTATTTTTCATTTTGTTCACTCTGCTCATGAATGAAGCATCAGCGGTAACTGAATCTGAAAGCATCAGTATCTGGAGAGTCCCTTAAAAACCCTTCTAACATCCACCAGCTCACCAGTGACCCCTTTAAGAGTTAGGTTTACAACTGAGCCATGCTTCAACTGATGTGGTTTAGGTTGTTTTTTAGCCACATGCTGATCACAGAAACTAAAAGACGTTCCCTTTCAAATGAAGTCTGATACGTGCATTTTGGCCTTACACTTCTTCTGTTGTAAGCCAAACCCTAAATGAAAGTTCCATGAAGAGAGTAAATGTTAAAAGATTACTATTATCAGTGTCTGTACTACGTCTGTATGCACTACTATCAGTACTTAAAGCAAATGAACCAACCAACAAATCCGCCTTGACCAAGCATTTGCTCAAGGCGGATTTCTGCGGTTGGTTGTTTGTGGTTTCCCTAATACTGTAAGTATGTAAAAGTGCCTTGACATGATTTGCTCTGATTTGGTACTGAGTAGTTTATTGTGCTCTGTTGCCTGCGCAGGTGGGAATAAAATTCCCATGCATGTCATGTTCCTCCTGGTCTCAGACATCATCAGTTTCTTCGGTCGTCCTCGCGTGGACCAGGACATGGAGACCAGCACAGTCTTCTCCTCTAACGCCACAGACTTCATCTTCTACTTTGGTGTTGTCTCCAATGTCACCCTCATGCTATTCATAGCCCAGGAACGCCATCTCCTGGTGGCTTACCCACAATGCCTCGTCTGCTGCAGCAGTATCCGGCGGTCTCCTCCAGTCGCCTTGTTATCGTGGGCGACCCCATTCGCCATCTTGGCACTCGCCGTGCTGCGATACAGTCTGTGGTTCGCTGTGGCTCTGCTCGCCCCTTTCCCCATCCTCCTCTTCTTTGCTGTGGACTCCTGCAGAGCCCTGATCTGCTCCAGGTCCAACCCCCCCACCCCAGAGAGGAGGAGGACAGTGTGGGGGATTAGTGCCATATGGGCCAACTACACCCTCCTCTATGTCCCCTTCATCCTCAGCATCCTCCTCGAGGCTCTGGCCTTTAAAGAAGTGGTGCAGTACCTGGGGCTGGTGTCTCACCTGCTGCTGTACCTCAGCCCTCTGGTGGACCCTTTCCTCTACATATTTATGACCAGAGGGCCCAGGGAGGTTCTGCAGGCACTGCCCTGCTGCCAAAAGATGAGACAGGCTGGCAGAAGGAGGCCCACTGTGGATACTGTGGCCGAGACTGTGGAGACGAGACTTTGATGAGGACATTTTATCAACATTTTCAAGGTTTGAAAACCCATTGACACGGTTTTCTGAGACAAGTTTTCTGTGAGGCACTGTATAAGAAGTCACAGGAGACTGAGGAACACTCTGAAGACCCTCCGAAGGAATTAGACGAGAGACAATACAGGCTTGGAGAACAGAGATTGCTCAATACCGGAGATTGCTAAATCCGGTTCAATATGTACTTCCCTTTGTCCAGTACTTACCACTTGCACAATAATCTGTCACCGGTCAAAATTGTGAGGTGGAGTCTATGTGTGATGATCCTATTGTGTGCAGAATCTCAATTGTTCTAACTGTGCCAAACCTGAGTCATGCTACAGCTACAGCAGACCACAAAAGCTGTGTTCTGAGGAACACAGTCTGCTAAGTTATCTGCATGATTTTACTCTGTCCAGCGCCTGCAGGAGGACTGCACGATGACTGTATAATAAGTCCTGATCCTGCCTACATTCATGCTGTGAAGCAGTCTAAAAAAAACACCATATCTGGGACAACTCACACTCCACATTTCTGCTGCAGTCACACTTTAAAACTCCTACATAAAACTACAAATTATCATGAAGTCAGTAAAGTCAACAAAACCATCTAAAAATGACCAGGCCTATGCAATATATCTTGTGTTGTGTATTTACATTATATCAAACGTTGTGTTCAAACAATGTTCAATTAAAGATCAATTCAAATCTGTAATTTTATTCAATGTAACGGTTCGTTTTCATGTGGTCACATGTAAATGAAGTAATAACTCCTTCACTAACATTAATGTTTAAATACATGATTCAATTCAATTCAATTTTATTTATATAGCCCAATATCACAAATCAAGATTTGCCTCAAAGGGCTTTACAAGGTACAACACCATCTGTCCTTAGACAGATCGAGTGATCTGTCTAAGGACAGATGGTCCCCTCGGTTTGAGTGAGGAAAAACTGCCCAAAAAGCCCATCTGGGAAAAAATGGTAGAAACCTCAGGAAGAGGAGGAGGGATCCCTCTTCCAGGATGGACAGACAGTGCGATAGGTGTTGTGTGTACAGACAATGGTAAACAGTGAAAATGCTCAGCATGACACAACATTCACACAGACAGAATGATATAGACACTGGAGGAAACACTGGACAGGATGGAGTCGAGAACCACACATCAGGAAGGCACACCTCCAGATCCAGAGATACCTGTAGGACAGAGTAGGAAGAGAGAGGACAGAGAGGAAAAAGAACAAAACTAC